>CAXKVY010013097.1:0-27615 GCA_964058915.1 Tetropium fuscum
CTCCGCAGGGTGAAGTTTTCCGTGCACAGATTTGTTAGTAGCGATTTTAAAGCTATTTTTTTCAAAAACGTCTAATATTTTAAAAACTTAATTTTTGCCATCGGAAGCACTGTAATGTCTTCTATAAGTAGACAAAATTGCATGGTTATATGCCGAGCCGTTGATTTAATAGTGCAATGTATGTTTTAAAAAACGTGTTTTTCAAATTATTTCTCGGGCAAGGACAAAATTAATTTGCAAAATTCGTCCCTGCTAAAAAGGTTGTAATGAACACATGATCACATGATGAATGGCCAACACTATGCTCTAAATGATGTTGAATGCCCACTTAGTTATAGCTTAATAAAAAAACGACATCCTACACATCTGATTTTACTCCGCTATAGATAGGTAGGTGCCGTGTTACGAAGTAACTGGAAATGTAGCACCCCACCTGACGTCACATTACCTACGCGCTGACATACCATTGTCTTTGTATCATGGTTATTTGTTTGTGCCGAGAGGATATTTTGAACTTTCCTTTCCACGTCCTGAGTTCATCGGCGCGCGCGGCTGGCCAGTCGCGTGCCTTATGTAGGTGAGGAAGCTATCGATGGAGTAGCTTCTGTGCTTTTAAGTTTTAACGGTTAACCGTGTGTGATACGTGCGTCGAACTGCGTCGTATCCCATGCGAAGCAGCGAAATGGAACACATTAATACGGATATAGACATGCAAATACCGTTAACTTGAATGTGTAGTGGGTCTTAATAATAAAGGGATTTGCAGAAACATAAGCTTCAATTTACCAAAGATAGGGAAAATCGTCTATGAAGCCTATAAAGCCACCATCCACAGATATCTGTGGACGATGATAAAGCCAGCAACAGAAAGACTAAAATTGAACAAGTTGAAAAAATAGATGACAAAAAATAAGTGATGCTTACTCGGGAGCTCATGATAATCAAGTTACTATTTTATTACAAACAATTTATACCTATTATTTAATGCACTCACCTATTCTCAAAGTTAAAATCCCTTCTTCTGCAATATACGAAATAAAATACATATTATATACAAAATTAAATAAAATAAAGAAATTTGTTCATCACAACCGCACAAGCACATATTTTAGCAATGTTTTTATTAAATTTGCGGGTAAGCCTGAACCTGAACCACAGCCTGAACTAAATTGTAACACTCTAGAAGTCCCGAATCGCCCTGCGGGATAGCCATGCCAAACCGCCATGGTTTAATGCTAAGGTTATAGGAACGACCGAGAAACTAATAAGATAACAACTGATTTTTCTAGCTGGACTATTGGAGCTATTGACGTTGAACCCTCACGGTTATTTATTGACGAGGCATATCCAGAAGCATGTCAATAGTTCTATACAGTTGAAGATACTACAGCTAAGGATATGTCAGTAAGAATCATTCTGGCAGGACACTTACTGTTTAAACAGGACCATAGCGAACATTGGGTGGAAAGGGGTCCTACCAATAGCTTCTAAATCCTACTTGCAGAAAATGTGACGACAACGAAGAATCACCACCAGATGTGCTTGCTAATTTCCAGCACTACCAGCAAAGAGGCATTGGCACTGTGCGTTTCCATATCCAGAAGATAGCAATCAATAGGCACTGTTCAATTGATTGTACCTATTCTCCATGCATCTTTGGAGAAACAATGCTAATGGAGTAATATCACTTTAGGGCACAATAAGCTCAGAGTAGGAAGTAATACCACACCCCGTAGAGACAATAATAATTAAAAATTTCTATCAGATAATGTATCTATTAATTTTCTATAGTCTTAGAGTATAAAATACTAAAATTTAGGTTCCCAATCACAGCGCACTTTTTAGTGGGATAAATATTTGTTAAATTCTTTCGGCAGATATTTATATTCATTACTTTTACATGATATAAAAATTCAGTACACCATGCCTACTTGTTTATGAAGCCATATAATATTTATTGCATACATTTTTTACGTGCACCAGATAATATTTATTGGTTAAATCGAGTCCTTAGCATGTAATTTTGTATGTTTTCTGGTGACGAAAAGGAAAGGACCAATACGTGAAGTTGCGCGTCACAGGTTTAAAAATACTTTCCATCTTGAAGCGCCGCGACGCCCGTGTCTTTGAGGGGTCATTCAGTCACATTTATAATAACGCCGCGAAACTGTGTACAAAATATAATCGTTTTAGATAAATTATAGGACTATTAAAGCCTAGTGTCAATCGATTTAAACAGGTGATAAAATTATGTATTAATATATTTTTCGGCACTGAACAAACATCAACGAGAAAGCTAGATTGTCTACGTTTGTGCCCTCTGAAATGGATCACGATGACGATGAGGGGGTTGGATTTATCCGCGAGAGCCACTACCTCAAAAGCCCCACCATCGAGCAACAACAGGCTATGGCCCTTTTGCAAGTACCTGGGAGAGATTCCGCTAGGGAAGGCAGTCTCTCTTCCAATGTCAGTGACTTAGATGTACCTATTTATTCCTCTGAAAATTTAACTACTAGACCGAGGGGGGTTGTTAAGGGGGTACGTAATATTTCCTAAATATAGGCAGGTTTAATTTATCTGTTTTGCTTTGACAAAGTAAATTAGTATTGCGATACTCGCGTTATATGAAAATGTGTTCTGTTATATCTACATACAAACAAGAATTATTAGGTTATGAACATCTGTAGGGGAGAGTAGCGTAGAGAGCAGTTTTCCTTAAAATCTAGCATAATTTATGAGAATTAAAGCGTTTAGAAACTAAAACAATAAAAACAACCCTTTTATATTTTTTGCGTCAACGCTTTTTTAACAATTTTTGTAACCTAAACAATTTGCCGAACGCACCCCATCAGTGGGGTAGTTTCGCCTGTGTGTGTACCCCAACATCATAACTATGCATAATTCACAAGTGAGAACATCCTTTTTTATTAGAATTTAAAATTTTGCTATTACATCTGTCGGATCTACTTCTGCTGTTTTCCACAAGTGGAAAAACCAACGCGTAAAAATGTAGTTGTAAAGGTTTCTTATTTTTTTGCCTAAACGGTCGATGTAGTGAATAACATTCTCGATGACAAAATTTTGAGTTTATATCAGGGGTCGAGGTGTATTCTAGTCGAGGTCGATTACCCTAGTCGAGGGTCGAGGGGTAACAGACCAGGGTAGTGACAGATTTTCGGACGTGATTTTATCCAGTATGCCTTTTAGAGGATATTATAATATGCATATTCTGATGATAATACATGATATATTTGAGATTTATTCCGGGTTCTTCATATACTTATTAAAGTTACTTAACATTTTTAGTTTGCAAATTAAACGGTTCGATATAATTTTAATCGTGGTGTCATGTGTTCCAAAATAAAGTTCAAGTAAAATACTACACCTAGTTGCAAAGTCATAGGCATACCGTTTGCATGAGCACAAATAGTTGTCACGGTTTAATCGAGGAAATAAAGCATTAAAAACTATTAAAACTGACCTATCGATTTTTTGAGCAGTAAGATGAATCTTAATGCGGTTTTGTGCGTTCGATTCGTGAGAGCGTCTATAAACTTTGTGAACTAAATTCACAAAACTGATTTCGACAGAAATAAGTTGTGGGGCGGATTCGACACTGACGAATCTACCCCACTTTAAATTATTGACGATTGTACCCTAAGAGTTTTTAAGTATGAAATGTATTGAAGGCTATACAGTGTTTTTTTTGGTTTTAATGCATTTTCATTAGGATAAACGATATAAAATGTATGATAAATGTGATCATTGATAATCATTTAAGCACAAAACAAAAATAAGTACACAAAATATACTGCTAGGCAAAAACTCTATTGAGCACGAGTCTTAACAAAAACGTGCCTCGAGCTGGAAGCATGAATAAGATTGTCTAAGAAAGTGTTGCCGTTGCCAATGAATAATGAATATTAGGCGGTAATTTTAAAAAAATAAGTTTTTAAGGTATGATGAATGTTACCCACTGCCAAATGTACCCCACTCTCCTCTACACTTATTTTGCCTCTTTAATTGGATTTTCAAGTTTCCAAAAGGTAAGTCGAGGGGGAAAACAAACTTTTCCATGAGTGCTACTGTAATTTAAGATATGTAGATGTTATAATATAGTAGTAACATATTTATTGAAAAAAAAGTGTAATTATGCACGAATATTGTTTATAATTAGGTAGGTGCGTATGTAAAAAAATTGAAACGGTGTGAATACAGCAAATATTTTATTAACAGGCATGTAAACAAAATATACCCAACTTTATTAATTGACTCCTGATGTTTAATGACAAAATTGTATTTAATTTTTTTGCAGTTGTATTTGGGACATTTTGCGAATAATAATTTTTTTATAATGATGGTAGCCAACACCATTATTGACGCATATAGTGCTACCTAGAAACAACAAAAAAGCAAAAAATATTAATAGGTGAGAACGAATTGAATGTGATAACATTCGCAATAAATGTTTGCAAAAAGTATGAAAATTAATATTTTCAGATGGATCCTTAAACACATTAATGATAAAAGACTGAAACGTTACATGCTCTTAAAAATGTTCTTCATATCTTCAAATATTGCGATGTTAATATTTATTTTAATATTAATATCATGCTATAGAGTTAGTTAAAATATACTACAGTGGCAGCTTGTGGTAGCTGCAAGAGGTGAGACAACAACGAATGTTAAGGCATTTTGGTACGACGGTAAAATTTTCCCCTAAAACCATCTCGATTTTTTTGCAATATCCAATCAAATAGATAGCCAGCAGGACAAACTTTCTTTATATGATCCACATAGCCATTGATAATTATTATCATACCAAGAATATTGAATGTTCGCCATTTACCAGATCTCTTATCTTATTTTTGGCGTTAAAAATTGCCCTTATTTATTAAGTACCTCATTACTACTTGAAAAAGGCCTTTCATGTATAGATAAAACTGACCGTGACAGGGATTCATTATTACCTAAGTATATCGATAATTATATTATGGTAAATTTACTATCACCTTGTTTTGTTGTAAGGAAGTTGTTTTTTATTTACTGGAAATTAATACCTGCCTTAAACTTGACCAGTTACCTAATCTCGAGAATATTTAAGAAATTACATTCGGTAGAAGCAACCATTATAAATTCAAAATACATACCGACCCAAATAAAAATATTAATACTTAACAATCCATTAATGAAATAAATATATGGTTCACTAGTCTGTCACTATGTACTGTCATTTCACTGGAATTACTACACCGTTATATTTTTCCGCGAGACCGGCGGTCATCAGAGTCCGGCGTAAACCACGTTATTTTAACCATCTCGCTTGGATGGGGAACGTCATAGTGTATTATGTATGCCGCGATTAGAATCCCAGAAACTTTATTAGAAGCCTCGGCGTGGTAGAGATTAATAGGTAATACAGCATGGCCGCGCGGGTGAAAACGGCGATATATTGAAACAATTATTCTATTTTGTGTTATTTTGAGTTTTTGTAAATATAATAGGTAATTGGAAATAAGTTTATTGACAACTATTTAATTAGATTAATACTAAAATTATTAATTATCCCAATATAAACCCAGTCTAAACCACACTAACTCTAACTAACGACTAATTTTATAATCAAATTATATATATTATGACTACAAAATTGGCATGGCCCTGGGATAGTGTTGGTCGAAATTGGAGGGATCATGGTAGTTACCGCCAACGTCGCCATTGCCGACGTCGCCAAAGTTGGCGTCAGCCTGACCTGTTCTATATTAATGATGGTAATAAATACTAATTAAAGATATATGAAATAGGTCGAATAGGCGACGTTAATTTTTCTAGTTTTGTCCTAACCAACTAACTAACCAACAAATAACTAACGAAGTAACGCCGTTCGTGGATGTTTGGCTAGACTCTGGCATGGGGATAATCTGGGCTACCTATTGTATTATTAATTGTTAAATAAATCTATGATTAATTGATTGAAGTTGGAATATTATATCAACAATAATTATTATTTAAGTTTGGAATGTAAACAGTCTTCATGTGGCGCCCGAAACAATGTACTTTATTAATTAGGTAATCACTGTCACCACTTATGGGTTCAGGAAACTCATTATAGAATGTTTACCTAAGGGTCGAATATATGCTGTTAAAATAAAATATTTTATATTAGGCAGTTAGTCTGAAATATATCACATAACGTACACCACGCATATTAATTTCTACACTCCCCGGCACAAAATTCCGTCACCCTAAAATTTTGCCCAATTTTGATGTTTTATAACTTTATTATTTTTCATCTGATTTTCATAAATTTTTTACCAGTCTGTAGATCGTTCATTGTGTGTCTTTTTAATTATTGTAATAAGTCATATTTTTCGTCCAGGCAATATTATACAGGGGTAAATGAAAGTGTTGTTTTTTGTCGTAAACTCAAAACACCCTGTGGAAAAATTGAGGCGAATAATTTTGTTTACAAACTGTTTGCTGCCATCTTAGACGTATTGTAAACATTTTGTTTTTTGATTCATCCCATTATCTCATTTCTTCTGCGAGCAGCAAAATTTTAAATGAAACGCTGTTAATTTTATCATTTTTAATTAAAAAACATCGACGTTGGCTAAATACGCGGTTATTGTGACAGAATATTTGACAGTACAGTTAATTTAGTGTGTTGTCATCATGGTAACTACAGCAGACGTAGGTAGAATTGTTGCCTTAATAGAGGATGGCCGCAATAAGAGTTATGTCTCCCGTACTCTGGGAATTGCGCGGTCTACAGTGTGTGATGTTTGGAATAGGTATCTACAGACGGGAAACTTTATTAGGCGGCAAGGCTCTGGCAGAAGGAGAATGACCACTCAAGCTGATGATCACTTTGTCATTATGAGTTCTTTAAGAGATCGAAGAGCTACTGCTATGTATCTAAAAAATGACTTGCAAATGGTACGTCGAGTAAGTGTAAGTGAAAGAACGATACGTAGAAGATTGTTAGAAGCAGGATTGCATTCACGAAGGCCAGCAGTATGTCCAAAATTGCTTCCTCGGCATCGACAACACCGACTGAGATTTGCAAGAGCGCATGCTGACTGGACTGTAGAACAGTGGGGAAACGTACTATTCACAGATGAATCCAGGGTTTGTTTAAGGTCGCCGGATGGTCGTGAACGGGTATACAGACGTAGAAATGAAAGATATGCAGACTGCATCATATCTGAGCGACTGCAATATTACGGTGGTTCAGTCATGGTTTGGGCGGGTATTTCTACCGATGCACGTACTGACCTTGTATTTGTTGAAAATGGAGCACTAACCGCCCACCGTTACATTGAGGAAATCCTCCAAGAAATTGTTGTTCCATTTGCTCCTTTCATTGGGAACCAATTTACATTAATGCATGATAATGCTAGACCTCACGTTGCACGGGTAGTGAGCGAATATCTGGATGAGGTTGGACTTCCAAGATTGGACTGGCCCGCATGTAGCCCGGATCTCAACCCAATCGAACATCTTTGGGATGTTCTTAAAAGAGCACTCCGTCGCCGTCCTGTGCAACCACTAACCTTGCAAGACTTACGGCTGGCGCTGACAGAAGAATATCAGGCTATTCCTCAAGACAGAATAAGTAATCTTATTAATTCGATGCCACGAAGAATGCAAGCTGTCATTGCTGCGAGAGGAGGACATACACGTTATTAAAATTTGTCTTTGTTAATTAATTTTGTGATATACCTAGTGGATGTTTTTGTTAATAAAAATAAGCTTGCAATCAGCGTTTCATTTAAAATTTTGCTGCTCGCAGAAGAAATGAGATAATGGGATGAATCAAAAAACAAAATGTTTACAATACGTCTAAGATGGCAGCAAACAGTTTGTAAACAAAATTATTCGCCTCAATTTTTCCATAGGGTGTTTTGAGTTTACGACAAAAAACAACACTTCGATTTACCCCTGTATAATATTGCCTGGACGAAAAATATGACTTATTACAATAATTAAAAAGACACACAATGAACTGATCTACAGACTGGTAAAAAATTTATGAAAATCAGATGAAAAATAAAAAAGTTATAAAACAACAAAATTGGGCAAAATTTTAGGGTGATGGAATTTTGTGCCGGGGAGTGTATATACTATATACTAGGTTGTTATCAGGTTATATGAATAAAGTTATATTGTTCTCACATTTGCATATTTTATTATCTCTCAGGCTCTCAGGTGTTTCGAACAATTGATTCATTGATTGTTTGATTGATTGGATTGATTGGATTGATTGATCGATCGATGCATTGATTGATTGTATAATTGATTGACTGCTTGATCCATTGATTGATTGATTGATTGATTGATTGATTGTCTGGATCGCTGCTTGGGCAGCACTGATTGGTATGTATTAAAATTGTATATGTATTAAAATATACAGGGTGTTTCTAAATTGATACGAAAGATTTTGAGAGGTGAATTTTCAGCAACTATTAAATGAGGTCTTTCATATATTTTTTTCCTACCATTCTAAGTTACAGTCCTCTAAAGTTGGGGCAAAAAAAAATGTTTTTATTTATTTTCTCCACAGTGGAAGAATATAGAAGAATGAAATTTTTCAGACCACTTGCACTAATAAAGTGACAGTTTTTGTAACCCTGAGATATGGTTAGAAGGCGGTAAAAAACAATTCCAATAATATTTTTCACCATAACTTTTTAACGTGTCGACATTTATTTATTTAAAAATTTATTATGCAAAGACGACTTCGATCTGCAACTTTTTGGTCTCTTGAGTATTGAAATAAATTGACTGAGGGGTTATTATTCGGTGAAACAGTCAAGTAGGCTGTCGTCAAATAATGCCATTATGACGAAGATTGCCATTGTTCTTGTTTTCTCTAATCTTTAGAAAGTTGCAACACGATACATTTTGTATTTATTTTAACTGTAAACTTGACCATTAAAAAAAATACTTAAATGTTTTTAATTCTTATAAAACCCTCTGGGCAAAACAATGCAAGAGAAAGAGCTATTTTTTTAGTTTTTATATAGTTCTAACCGTTTATATTTCCATTGCAGTTTAGAATTATTACGTGCTGATAATAGGCAGGTTACAGTTTCTGTTAAAAATAACAGTTCTAATATTTTTACAGGTTTGTATCTCACAGACGTAGTATAATTAAGCTCACAGTATAGTGCGCAAATAAATTTTTTGGCAATTACACTATTTTTTACAGGTTTTTATTTATTTTGGTCGCAAACATTCCTACATAGGTACATGAAACTAATGGGTTTCACTGCATCGTTCGCTTATTCTCCTATATTTAGAAAATAAATTATATAATATGCATTTAAAATAACTTCTTCTACAGTGCAGTAAATACAAGCTTCTAAATTTTTTACGTACTCCCCTTTTGTGAAAACAACGGAAAACTGAATTTTACTTCTAATAAAAAAGTAGTTTGTAAAGTAGTAAAAGTTTAATTGAAATCAAAAATGGACCACGGGTATCTTAGATTAATTTTAAAAAAATGGCACTACGAAAAAATTAAAGCCAGTATTCCACTTTCTGGAGTCTCCATTTCTGGAGTCTCCATTTCTGGAGTCTCCATTTTCTGGAGACTCAAAAGCAGTAGAAAACGAAATTGTCTAATGTATTTCTGAATATGTTCAGGAATATATATATATATATATATATATATATATATATATATATATATATATATATATATATATATATATATATATATATATATATATATATATTATATATATATATATATATTATTATATATATATATATATATATTATTATATATATATATATATATATATATATATATATATATATATATATATATATATATATATATATATATATATATATATATATATATATATATATATATATTATATATATATATATATATATATATATATATATATATATATATATATATATATATATATATATATATATATATATATATATATATATATATATATATATATATCAAGAGAAATAGATGAAGTATATTTTTTTCAGTTCAATTCACATCTTAATTATTCTTAAATATGTTAATTCTAGTGCAAAATTAGTTGAACGAATTCGTTTTATGATTTTTTTTATGTTAGTGCACCTTGCTTTGGAGCGATATAATTATAAGTACTTAAATGATAATATAATTGATCGCTCAGTGTTATGGCGCGAGTGTAATTCTGGCTCTACAAGCAGTGTTTGTTCATTGTTTAATGGTAGTTAGTATTTAAGAATTTAATAATAATGCTCATAGCTCATCGCTAGTTTTTGCAACAGTGTTACAAACATTTTTAAATGCCATATATTTCTTACAAATGTAAACGGATTTCCGTAATTTTTTCACCATTCGGCCAAAAGAACGTATGTAGCTGATTCATTCATTTTTTCAAAAACTGCTTCATCTATTCCAGAACCCACGAGCGCACTGCCTTAGGGATTATCAAAATAAAATATCCTCAGAATGATTTACATGCAATTTTCTGGGAGTGTCTCTATTTCTGTGTACTTTGGAGGCCTGCTTTATAAACATCGTATATCACACGTTAGCACAGTACGTGCTAACTTACTTTTATTATCTTCAAGGCCATGGGTGTGATCATTATAAATTATGATAAATTATTACTTGAAGTTTCCTTTTTTATAATATCAGAATAACACTACGGTATGTACCACCCATATCATACGCAACGTGTGCACGCCTTGCTTCCTGATGACTACGAGAACCGTGTCGAGTTTTGCCAAATAATTCTGGAAGAAGCACAGTTCCTAGACAATTTTATGGACAGATGAAAGCACATTCAAAAAAGATAACTTAATGAACACGCACAAAATGCATAATTATGATTTTGAAAATCCACATTTATTGCGAAAAAGAAAGTCAGAATGTCTGTCAAAGTAAATCTGCGGAACACCATCTTGAACTGACAAATAATTGGCTCCTTTAAATTACCTGAAACCTGAGAATCATACCCTCCCAGGTCTTTATAATGAAAAAGTGTTATTACATAAAGCACAAGGTCTATGTGAAACCAATAAATAATGTAAATCATTTAAGACGCCGTATTAATATGAAGCCGTACGACAAACATATGTCAAATATCAGATGAAGTGCAAGATTTCGACTTGCATTCGACTTAATAACAGGGTAATTTGAACATATTCTTTGATTTTAATTTGTTTTCTTTTTAATAAATAACTCACTTTACTGTTTTAATTCGAGCTTTATGCAGTAAAATGGCAATATATTTTCTTTAAAGTAAAACAAAAAATATTACTTATTTATACCATTTTAAAAATTACGCTAAATGTACAATTTTACCGATACATAGCAGTAAAAATTTGTAATCAATGCAAGCCGATTTCCAAGACTACAGTACAAAATCAGCGGATTAAATAACTTAAATGTTTTTATTTTAACATTATACCAAAAGATATAAAAACGTGGGGCGATATATGGGTTTTATGCGCCTTACGTTTTTATGTCTTAACAACTGATTATTTAAAATAAAACCATATAGGGTGAATCAGCCAGAGAATGAACACCAACCAATAAATGAACAGAGGTGTGTTTTTTTGCGAATAATAAGCAAATGATGCATTCCAGAATATTCTCTTAAATTTTAGATAGGATCTGCGACTGCGCAACAAATCGTTCATTCATAGGAATGTTTCTAACCTAAATCAGTTGTCGTAGAGAAGCCTTCGATATAGTATCAACTTGTACCTGATACGAGTGCGAGCCATTTTGTTTAAGGTAAGGCAACTTGTTGCTATCATAAAACGGTATTTTAACGCTTATAACGAAATAAAGTTATCAAAACCGGAAATTATAGTTATAAAAAAACAATTAATTATAACGTTTTTCCATGAAACTTTTATTTAGTTCTGTACGTTTCAGAATATATTGTGTGCTCAACTATTGGACGTGAAAAGTTACGAAATCTAGTTAATGAACACGGTGTTCATTCACTGGTGTTTTTAAGGTTAACTTAAAATCAGACAAGATTGATCCTTAAAGTACAAGGGATATACTGGAATCGTTAAGTTACATCGTCTCATTATATAAACCGCCAAAACCACTGAATGAACACGGTGTTCAATAACTGGATGTATAGCTGTTCATTTATTGGCTAATGGAATCCCATAAAATACCCCCGTTTTTTTCGTTTCGTAGCACTAAATTAATGTCTTATGAACCTATATGTAGGTAGACCTTCAAGTTTTACCTACATATCTCTAAGTATAACATTAAATAATTATTCTCTTACAGACAGACTGCAAAGTACCTATCCATATTTTGTTATTTATGAATCGAAAACCATACTGTAGATTTAAATATTCCGAAGACGCTCTAAATCAGGCTCTTACGGACATAAGACTTGGAACAGAAAGTTTAAATAAGGCATCGAAAAAATATAATATTCCAAAGTCAACTTTACACAATAAACTTCATGAGAAAGTACCTCTTAGTCGAAAAATGGGTCCACAGCCCATTTTAACCGTAAATGAGGAAAAGCGTTTGGAAGAGTGGATAATTGCCAAAGCTAAGCTGGGATTTCCGATGCACCCCTCTGACGTTCAGGATGCTGTGCAAAAAATACTGACAGAAAATAAACGAACAAACCCCTTTAAAGATAATAAGCCCGGGGAAAAGTGGCTAAAGCTCTTTTTACAGAGACATCCCAATGTTGCAAAAAGAAACACAGAAATAATTTCAAAGACACGAGCATCAGTCACCGAAAATGATATACGGCAATGGTTTTTGCAGTTACAGGACTTTTTGAAAGACGAAAAACTATTGGATACAATGATGAAAGACCCTTCAAGAATATTCAATGCCGACGAGACAGGCGTGAGAACATGTACTAAAACGGGACTAGTTTTGGGGCCAGTACATAAAACTTTTAAGAATTTATATGATATTTCGTCTGGCAATGAAAAAGAATCTATCACTGTACTGTGTACCTACAATGCTTCAGGTACAGCGGCGCCACCGATGGTCATATTTCCCTACAAGCGGATTCCTAAAGAACTGGCACTAACAGTACCGGAAGGTTGGGGAATCGGACGTTCAGACAAGGGATGGATGACAGCAGCTACTTTTTATGAATATGTGGCTAATATATTCTACAAGTGGCTGGTTGCAACAGGAACGCCATTTCCTGTTATTTTGTTCATTGATGGTCACAAATCACATTACAGCATTGAGTTGTATGACTTTTGTATAAGGGTAAAAATTATTTTGTATTGTTTACACCCCAATTCAACGCACATTCTTCAACCATGTGATGTAGCCATTTTTCGTCCCCTAAAAGTAGAATGGAGAAAAGTTTGCCAGATGCACAAGCAACGTAGTAGTTCTTCAATAACGAAGTATAATTTTTGCCCTTTATTCAAAGAAGCATTCGAAAAGTCCTCACAAACTGGAACAATTACTAATGGATTTAAAACCTGCGGCCTGTTTCCCCTAGATCCGGAAAAAGTAGATTACTCCAAATGTATATCATCCAGGCGGAATGAAATTTTCTCAAAGAGAGTAGAGAACGACGTCATAACTGCTGGGGACTATGCAGCATGTCTAAAAGTTGTAAACCACTTTCTGGGAAAGGAGCAAGTAGTCACATTTAATGAACGATTTAATAATAAACTTGAATCGGAAGACCCTATTTATTGCTTGTGGAAATCCTGCAAAAATAACTTGCCTACAATCGAAAATCTCCTTTCTGCAGAAACTATTACTACTAATGAAGTTAACATAAACCTAACTGAACAGCTACTGGATACCTTACCTGTAGAAATCGACGGAGTTTTATATCAACCTTTAAACAATTCCTCCTTTGAACTTGAAAACGAGAAATTAGATACTAATCAGCCAATAGTCTCTGAATACGATGCAATTGAAAGTGATTTCCCCACATTATCGAATGAAGATACCATTCGGGTAGATGAGCAAACGGAGATAGCATTAGACAAATTGCATGGAGAAGAGAATAACAACAATATCAAACTTCAATGTATCGAAATACTTAAATCTATACTCGACTCAGTTTTTAACACAATTGCAAAAAAACATGAAAAGTCAAATGATGACACACCAAATACCGCATCGAATATAAATATAATCTCCAATATTGTTATTACGGTAGCAGAGGATAAAAAAAATTTGAGAGATGAAGAGATTTGGCGCAAGCATTTACATTGGCCACAACAGCAGAGTGAAGTAAATCGAAAACGTAAAAGAAATACCCAAAAAATGCCATACGCCATTACTTCCAAAGGGTGGTTGGAATATTATCAAAATCAGGCCAATGATAAAAAAGAAAAGGAAGAACAAAAAATAAGGAAAAAACTGGAGAGAGAAGAAAAAAAAATTGCTACTCAACAAAAGAAGGTGAAGACTAGAAAACGGAAAGTAAATATAGAAGCATTATCAAATGAAAATCAAAACACGGCAGAAAATAATGTCACCAATGAAACTAAAAGACAAAAACCAACTAATTTGGTTTCATCAGATGTAATAGACGTTGAAAAAATGAAAAGTGTTTCAGGCAAAATTTTACTAGTGGAGAATGCAAAAACCGAAATAACTTTAGTTGACACTTTCAATATAGGAGATTATGTTGTATGTTTATATGAAAATCAACAATATCCAGGACTAATAACAGCAACTGGTTATCAAGAATATGAAGTCTCTGTTATGGAACAAGTTTCAAATACCGAATGGAAGTGGCCAAAACGTATCGATAAAATATGGTACAAACGAGAACAAATATTAAAAAAAATTTCTGAACCTCAACCTTCCAAAAATCGTGGAGTTTATGTAGTAGAAATGTAGACAAACTTAGCTATAAGTAAATTGCAATTTTGTCTGTTTTCATTTCTGATTAGCTATAAGTATTTTGTATTATTTTTATAATAAAACCATTACTGTTCATTTACTGGTTCCTTAGTGTTCATTAACTAATTTTTTTTGTTCATTTACTGGATTTTAAGTTTTTTTTGGGGAAAAGTTTTTCTATTGTTGGATAATGTTTTTAGTATGCAATATGAAATACATTAGGAATATTTTAACATATTGAAGTTCCTGAAAAAAAATAATTGACAATAATGCGATAAAAAATCAGCCGATGCCTGTAGTTTGAAGTGCAGAAATATCTTAATTGTTCATTTACTGGCTCATTCACCCTAAGTAAAAAAAAGGTTTTTTTACCTATTTTTATTTTGTAGTTTTTTTTAGTTCCACTGTCCACTTCCTGTCTCCATCATCAAACCCTTGTCATCAAGTATAATGTATGGGACTCGTTAAAAGCAACCAAATCAGCCCAGTAACCTTAAACAACCCCAAGTACCAAGTTTGAGACAAATCGCTTCATAAATTCGATAGTCCGCCATTTTGGATTCGCCATTTTAATTTCATATGTTTGAGTAAAAAATTGTACTGAGTGAACTTAAACACCGCAGAGTTTCAAGTTTGAGACAAATCGGTTCATAAAAAGGATATTCCGCCATTTTGGTTCCGCCATTTTGTTTCCGTCATTTTGATTTTTATTAGGTGTGAGTCAAAAATTGTATTGAGTGACCTTAAACACCGCAAAGTTTCAGACAGTTTGAGACAAATCGGTTCATTAATAGAAAAGTCCGCCATTTTGGATCCGCCATTTTTATTTTAAATTGTATTGTCACCGGAACCTTGTATTGTATTGTATACACCTACCAAAGGGAAATAGTTGAAAAAGCTGTTGCAAGATTTGAAACAAACATGTAAACAAACAAATAAAACAAACAAAATCAAGCTAAATTAATAAAAACGTTTAAAAAGCCCATATTTCGTTTAACAAATTCGGTGAGAAACTCATTGGATTTGAAGCTATACCTACAAGAAATTGCCTACAAATCTGATCATCCAAAGGGATATTTCTGAAAACCAAAATCATGTAAATGGATTTTATGAAAAGTTACTACTAAACATATTACATTATTTGCTATTTGCTATATCGTGCGGTCCAAATGTTTACGATTCACACAGACGCAATGGCAACTGCTATGTAAAATCGTCGGCAATTTTATGTACTACTACCGATTCCTAGATGGAGCTACCTACCCGAGCTAGTGCAAACAACTTATAAATAATATGCCCTAAAAATGAGATGATATAAGATGAAGGCTCTCGCAGCCGCAACCCATTTTTGATGGTTGCTCGGGTATTGCCACATTGAAATATTTTTTCAGAACGCGAGTCGCCATCTCGAATGAAAAGTCCAAAATACACATTTACATAATAACTCTCTAACGTTGCGTTATATGAGAAAACATATAAGAGTCGTTAAGGTATAACTTTTTTGTATTTATACCTTTCTTGTAAGTTCAACAGGGACTGAGACTCACTGAGATACAGTCGAGGAAAGATACAACGAATATAACGAAATATGCAGGAGATATACAGATATAATGAAATTTAAGATTTTACTCCGAAAAATCTCAACGGCGAAACTTTGTTTTCGGTAAATTTTGCAAATAACCAAATCAGATATTTTGTGTAATATATTAATACTATAGTAACTATAATATTAATAATCATATGTAATAATTGAGTTTATCAATAGATATTATTAGTAGTGGAGACCGGGGCTAGTTTCCACAATTTTATTTCAGGTCTTGTACACTATGTACACCTGTGTAACACTCCGTTAAATTTATTTAAATCAAAACGACTCTAAATAGCCAGTTGGTATTTAGGAATATTTATATTTTTTTGAAATTCAAAGTAAATAAGATAAAACTTTCTATGTACACAAATAACAAATCCATCAAATTATCAGAAATAAATTCATAGGTATCCCATTCTTATAGACTTCTAAATACATTATACCTACGGATAAACGGATATATAAGCAGTTTAACTTCTTAGCAAAAGTGTTTGTCACAATAGGAAATACAATTCATTTTGTAACTTCCTCTGATACGTAGTTTTCTTTACTGATATAAAACCACATACATTTCTATAGAATATTGATTGATAAGTACCTATTTACAACTGCAATTAAATCATCCAGTGCATTACTGTATTACAAAAATGACATATTCACACATTAATAGATAAAAATTGAAAAATAATAACATATATAAAGTTTGAAAAGTCTACGTGAATATATTTAGGCGAAAGTTGTAGTAATATCATTTTACAAAAGAAAAAACTAATTAGAAGAAATAACATACATAACTAAAATACTTACCTTAAACTTAAAGAAATTCGGAAGTAGGTAGTTTACATTACTTTAACATAGAAATATTATAATACCTTCCTCTTCCCTAAATTTACCATCCCACCATAAAATTATAAAAATAAAAATGTTTTTCCAGCCTGCTAGATATTTTTAAACTTTGGAACTCGCGTTTCTGTTTAAGATCCTCGGACACGTCTATTTTTATTTGTAATTCCGCTTATATTTATGTATCATCGATCGATAAATATATATATATATATATATATATATATATATATATATATATATATATATATATATATATATATATATATATATATATTGAGAAAAAGGAAAATACAGAACCTAAATCAAATACCTCAAATTAAAATTAAATTACATTAAGTAGCCTACAACTAACGAACAGACTATTGTATAAGCCCAAACAAACACTTGCCTATGACCAACGAACAGAATATAGCGGAACGCCAACCAGCTACGCGCATGATTGATCAAAACCTAATATCGTTATAACTAAATAATTAATAGCCACAAAAATCTGTTTCAAGTGAAATTACAGCAGACAAATCACAATAATAATTATAAAATATTAATCACTAATAAACTGTGTCGAAATTAAAGGATTAATACAAAAGCATAAGTGTAAATAGTTGGCTCGCGAGTTTTAGCTAGGAAGCAAAATGAAAATGTAGAGGGAACGCGTCACACAGAAAGTGAAGTTACACGACAGAAATTGAATTTGACTATATGATAGTATTCAGAATTCAAAATTATATAATGTGATAATCAAAGTGTAATAGTTTTAAATGAAATTAAATATTATGAAATAATCTGATTGGCCAGATCAAAATAACAGAACAAGAAAGAAGTAGGTAACCAGGAAGTGGTATTTGTTTTTCATTACTGTACATCCGCAGAAACTACAGACATTATGAAGAGTCTAGTTACGGCGTTCATAGAATTTATTATAAAATAATTAAAAACTTAAAGTAATAATTATTAATTTGTGCTAAATAAGCAATAATACCAGTATAAAGGCGTTCATAGAAGCAACAGCCACGAATTTAAAAAAAGTATTATAAAATAATTGCAAATTTAAAGTAACAATTGTTAATTTTGCGATAATAAGCGATCATAGCAGTGTAAATGGTCTAGAAGCAGAAAAACTGCATGGATAAGTGTTTAAGTTATTTTACAAGTAAGAAGGAAAAAGCTTAGTACCGTCCCAGGCCAATAGAAGAAATTTGCGATCAATATCAAACAAGAAAAGGAAACAATTTTTAACAGTAAATAAAGTCCCAAGGCGCGAGCCCAGCGAAGGCCGTTAGCAGTTCAGCGACATATATATATATATATATATATATATATATATATATATATATATATATATATATATATATATATATATATATATATATATATATATATAAATATATATATATATATATATATATATATATATATATATATATATATATATATATATATATATATATATATATATATATATACATATATATATATACATATATATATATATATATATATATATATATATATATATATATATATATATATATATATATATATATATATATATATATATATATATATATATATATATATATATATATATATATATATATATATATATATATATATATATATATATATATATATATATATATATATATATATATATATATATATATATATATATATATATATATATAATTATTTTGAAAATGCGATCGTTAGGGAAGTCGTTTAAAATACATTGAATACGCACTTTGTATAGACGCCAATTTAAAGACGACACACCCGTTTTACCGACCAATCAAATAATAGAGCCGGCACATGCCTGCCTTCATAACATATTGATCTTTAAATAACATAACCTGTTGTCTTTAGAATGAACTATATCCTTGGCATTTACAGAGTTTAAGAGTAATTAAATGTCGACCCATTGAGAGAATATATATACAGCAATATATATCATAGCAATTTTGCGCAAAATTATGAAATACTCACATTCCAAATCTCACGTGACTGTGACGTCACGATACGTTTCAGATTTTTAAGGACACTCGAAGGACACTTGCCGGCATTTCCATCCTAGGGTTTTCCAGATGTAAGTTACGTGCTATTTTCCTAGTACTGTGATTGAACAAAAATCTCGGAAATTCTTTAATAGTGAAAAATAAATAAAGCAGGTATGTACCTACCTGCATATATATTATATAATGAGTCCAATTAATAAAACCCCGCCGCATTTGTTTATAAACCAAAATGCTCATATTTGTTTATTTTGATATCAAATCTATCATGTGGTTTACTTCATTATTATAATGTAATGCTTCCCTCAACTTTTATATTTACTACGTTTTATTTATTACTAATAACATTATATAGTTGTATTTCAATCAACGATCTTAGTTCAACAATCAACAATCTTTCCTGTAAAATATTTTTGTAATATCTTTTTAATTTTTTTATAGTGTTAACATATTTAATTATAACATTCAATATACTTAATACCTACGCACTTACTTAAATTATAACATTCAGCGATTATATTTAGTTCTCCATAGTATAGTTAGGAGTATTAATTACCTAACTATAGTTAGAAAATAATGTTTTTAAATACAGTAAAGTAAAACGTATCTATAATAAATATCTTAAAATTTATATGACTCATAACCTATAACAATACCTATAAACAATATTATTATGATGATATCTACAGGGACTATATACAGGGTATTTCAAACTCGATGGCCTACTAGACTAAGCTGGAAAACAGAACATTTTTTCTTTCTGAAAATTTGGTACCATAAATAGGTGTCATAGTTCTAAATTTTATTTAATATTTTCAACCTCCTGTTACCTCTGGTGTAACCGCGGAACATCCCATTAACATTATTACATTTCTGGATACTGCATTAAAATCTGAGTAACTTTCATTAAGCATGTCCTATCCCTATTTCCTACCGTTCTTGAGATATTAATTAATTATTTTGTCATATTTTTTTATCAAAACTGCAGAAACAACAGAAAATTAACAGAAAATTAAATACCTATCACAATTATTGTGTACTGATATGAAAAGCTCAAATATTAACATTATTTAAGCAAATGGTGGTAATTTTAACATATCTCTCACAGGTCTTAAAAATATGTTACTATTGACAACTTTTAAAAATAACTATGTCACTTTTTTAAATGGAATACCCCATATATGATCAACCCTTATATAATATTATTAAAAACACCGGATCTATCCATAAAAGGTGTTTTATACCTATTTTCAGTGATTTCATAGTTATAAGCATTTTTACTGGAAATAAGTGTCGTTATATTTCAATAACTTTAAAAATAACAGTAGCTGTGTGCCAGGAGTCCATAACGGTTTGACAGAATAGATATTTTGTGGTATAATCACTCTGAAATTTATTAAATATTTTATTAAAATGGGTACTTATATACTATATAACTTAATAACTATTTTGTATAAAATGTTCAGTAAATTCTCTTAAATATATGCCTATTCATATCCATATCAATATTAATATGGTGTATTATTAGTACAGCATGGTTCATAGATGTACCTAGTCTTAAAAAGGTGAAAGAACACCGACAATAATTTTATAATGAACTTATTTAGGACAAGTAAACAGATGAAAAAAATATGTGTTTACAAACTATACATTTTGTGGCCTGGTGAAATAATTGTCTTCTTAACATTTGTGTGTTCTCTATATTTTATTTATACAAGAAAATTTGTTACTTGATACGTTATATTCATAATGTGTATTTTGTTTATGCTGCAGACAAAATGGAATCAGAGGTGAGGAAACTAAATATATTTTATTTCAGTATGTATGTATGTATGTATGTATGTATGTATGTATGTATGTATGTATGTATGTATGTATGTATGTATGTATGTATGTATGTATGTATGTATGTATGTATGTATGTATGTATGTATGTATGTATGTATGTATGTATGTATGTATGTATGTATGTATGTATGTATGTATGTATGTATGTATGTATGTATGTATGTATGTATGTATGTATGTATGTATGTATGTATGTATGTATGTATGTATGTATGTATGTATGTATGTATGTATGTATGTATGTATGTATGTATGTATGTATGTATGTATGTATGTATGTATGTATGTATGTATGTATGTATGTATGTATGTATGTATGTATGTATGTATGTATGTATGTATGTATGTATGTATGTATGTATGTATGTATGTATGTATGTATGTATGTATGTATGTATGTATGTATGTATGTATGTATGTATGTATGTATGTATGTATGTATGTATGTATGTATGTATGTATGTATGTATGTATGTATGTATGTATGTATGTATGTATGTATGTATGTATGTATGTATGTATGTATGTATGTATGTATGTATGTATGTATGTATGTATGTATGTATGTATGTATGTATGTATGTATGTATGTATGTATGTATGTATGTATGTATGTATGTATGTATGTATGTATGTATGTATGTATGTATGTATGTATGTATGTATGTATGTATGTATGTATGTATGTATGTATGTATGTATGTATGTATGTATGTATGTATGTATGTATGTATGTATGTATGTATGTATGTATGTATGTATGTATGTATGTATGTATGTATGTATGTATGTATGTATGTATGTATGTATGTATGTATGTATGTATGTATGTATGTATGTATGTATGTATGTATGTATGTATGTATGTATGTATGTATGTATGTATGTATGTATGTATGTATGTATGTATGTATGTATGTATGTATGTATGTATGTATGTATGTATGTATGTATGTATGTATGTATGTATGTATGTATGTATGTATGTATGTATGTATGTATGTATGTATGTATGTATGTATGTATGTATGTATGTATGTATGTATGTATGTATGTATGTATGTATGTATGTATGTATGTATGTATGTATGTATGTATGTATGTATGTATGAATGAATGCATGCATGGATGCATGCATGGATGCATGCATGCATGGATGCATGGATGCATGGATGCATGTATGTATGTATGTATGTATGTATGTATGTATGTATGTATGTATGTATGTATGTATGTATGTATGTAAGTGTGTATGTATGTATGTATGTATGTATGTATGTATGTAGGTATGTAAGTAGGTACGTACGTACGTATGTAGGTACGTACGTACGTATGTATGTATGTATGTATGTATGAATGTATTTATATATATATATATATATATATATATATATATATATATATATATATATATATATATATATATATATATATACATTTATATATAAGTACAGGAGCCCTACGAGGTACAGACGGCGTTGTAGTTATGTTTCTAAATGTAAAAATATGTTTACTATCAGACACTTTTAGACTTTTATAGTTCATGTAGTGTCTCGTTTTAGTGTCTCGAAGGCGCCCACTGTAGCTACATAGGTATATGTATAAACTAAACCTAAAATAAAGTAGATAGGTGTGTTAGGAACAACAATATTTCGAGTTTTGAGAACTTTTCGGTTGAGGATTTTGACCAAGGAATAGACCCATCTTTTACCTGTTTTGTAATGGCAGCGCGATCAATTCTGGTCTTGCAGCATACAGGGTGTGAATTTAATTAAGACCCAGCAAAACAGTTTCACGCGATAATTTTAATATCAAACCCTACGATTTGATTTTTATTTAGCAATTTGGATGTCTCAGGAAGACTTCAATCAAAAATGAGTTATTGTCAACAAGAGATTATAAGTCATCAGAGACGAAGCTTTACCGTAGTTGTCATTGACGTTTAAAAAATCATTTGAAGAAAATGCAATAAATGTGGTAGAAAATTGTTTATTTTTCTACCACTTTTATTAAAATGTCGTGAAGATAGTAAACGTGTTGATGTGTTTAATAGGTATGTCGAAGGAAGACTGAATACAAATGAACACGTTCTCGCGTAATAGATCAAGTATTTTTTGCCAAAACGAATATCGAAGATGGCCGACATTTTTACCATTTATGGTCCGAATCGACTCAAAATCTTTATATTAGGAATTTTGGAGAATTTTATATCAAAACAAATATTCAAGATGGCGGCCATTTTTCCATATATGTTTTGATTCGACTTAAAATCGGTATCTCTGGAATTTCAGGGTAACATATCAAATTTTTTTGTCGAAATAAATAATCAAGCTGGATCTAAAATGGCGAACACTTTTGTGCACACCATTTGCTATTTTGTGGCGCTCTTACTTCGGTGTGGTATTTCCTTCGGGCGCCAGCCTGTGATTTATCGTATAGGTACCACGTTTCCTATATCTACTACTTCCTATATAAACGTTTCCTACATGTATACTACTAAGGTAGATAAATAGCATAAAGGTAATAAAGAAAGAGAAACCTATTTCTGTTACATATATCTACCTTACTATCCTTTCGTTAAGGTCAAAGGACATGAATATGTATATTATTTACATATTAAAATTTGTTTCAATTGAAGTAATTTACTTTTATATTATATTTAAGTCCTGAATTATTTTCCAACTTTAGTATCTAGCTATTAGTAGGTAGCTACTAAATTTTCTAATTACCTATCTTCTCTGATATCTGATAATTAAAAACAAATATGTTCTTTAATGCACGCAGACCAAGGAATTGGAGGATAAAAATGAAAATAATCCTTCTCACGCTTCCACAACAGCATCTATTACCTCAAAATTAGATTTGGTAAGTCATTCACTCTATTAATAAATGTACTTATATCATTTTCACCGTTTATGTAGAAATGCCATATTAGTATTATTCTTTAAATAGGTACGATGACATATATTGTAGTATGTCCATCGTATTATCTTTGTTAGTCGAGAATACATTTTTCAAATGTAAATCGGTTTTGCTTAGGCACGCCACATCTCTAATTTTATGTCAGTGTTTGTTGTATCCAATAAAAGCTACACATAGCCATAATTAAATCGCTTAATTTCTTTTTATGAGTGAAATAAATGCTAAATAAAAACGGCGATATTAAGGAGGCTATAAAACGCTCCATGAGCGAGGCTACGTACGGGTGACGTCAGATAAAGGCTATGACGTTATTCGACGTTCCATAAAGGATTGAACGCCAGGGAACCCGTGTTTACAATGTGATTTATGTCATTTATCAATTCAAATCAATTCAGTTTTGCTTTGTTTGTTGTGCGAGTTAGTAATGAATTTAAGCGGTGCTTTGTTCCCGGATGTACCAATACTATCTAAATCTAAAAATAGTCATGGGAAAGTTTTTATTAGTGTACCGGAAAATTTATCTTGGAAAAAGAAGTGGTTTGCAGCCGCCCGAAGTTACACGATATGTCTCTAAAAATTTATTTTTATTGCTGTGAAAAGTATTGAAAAAAGCACCTTTGGAAATTTGACTAATACATGTTACCAAAAAGTCAGACATCATTACATTTGCTTGGCAAATTATGCGAACAGGCCTTTTGAAATGACTCCATTTAAGACGAAAAAGATTATTTAAATAACAACCCTGAAAACACTGACAACAAATCTGACACGCTACTTCAACATAAAGGGCATATCGTTAAAGGTTGTGACGTCAAAAGCATTCCACGTATTTGAACAGCAGATACTTCGCTGTAAGTTTTTTACAGTGCGCCTATTTACATTTTGTTTTTACTTTACATGTTTAATTATAGTTTATTCCTGACCTTTTCGAGGTATTTAAACACGTTTAAATTTTTTTTGTGCACATTCCTATCAAGAACCTAACCCTATCCCACGGCATTTTAGGTAATGCATCTCAACAACATCTCAACATTTACTTAGTAAATGTAGATAACTATTCGAACAAAATTTTTGTAAAAAGAACTTGCTTGGTAGAAAGTGCTTCAAGCCCTATTTTGTTTTTAATGAGACATCTTAAATAATATGTATATTTAGTAAAGCTATTATGTTTAACGTTGTGGCTAGTCGACGATAACGACTGGCAATGGACACCCGGGAAAATGTAAATGCTGTGATCAGTGATATCTTAGTTTCGGATTTACGGGATTTTTATTACTGTAGTGTTTAGGATTTCACGGTCCGTGTATTGCCATTGCTTCTCCTACATATTACCTTGCGACACATCTAACTACTCTCATGACCCCTCATGTGGGAAAATACGAACACCACATAAACAATTCACGACCGTTGAGATTCTGGCCCACATCAAGATAAAGGACTCGGACATCCGCTCAACTTTGATAGTACCAAAGTACCAGCGAAAGACACGTTGGATCTACTACGGCCACTCTTTCCTGAAGAAGAAGTATCCCTATTTGAACATTGTCTAACCTCCAGTTATTTTCTATGGAACAACGACCTCTATGCTATGTCCAGTTATGGCTAATTTCTTCATTGAGCACTTCCAAAAAGCAGCTCTAGAATCAGCTCGCTACAAACCCTTTCATTGGTATCGATATGTGGACCACGCATTCATCGTTTGGCCCCATGGAGAAGAGAAACTGAATGCCTTCCTGGATCACCTGAACAACCGGCACCCGAGTATTCGATTTACCAAGGAGGAGGGAAATGACCGAAAACTGGCTTTGAAAAAGGAAAAATGTCCTGGTAGAATTAACTACAACCGGGCGACTGGCCCATGGAGTGCACAGGAAATCCACATACCCGGACAGGTATCTGAATGCTAGTTCAAATTGCCATCCAGTACAGAAGAGGACAGTGAGTAAAGAGTGCGAAGCTCATCTCGGACTAGGAACATCTACAACAAGAACTAGACCATCTAAAGAATACTCTGCAAGCAAATGGTTATAGGTGCAGGAGATAACGGGCAATCAATACGAGACTTCGACAGAATGGGAGCATCATCTAGCCAGATGAGAAGAGTCACAGAGTATGGCTGCCGTATATTCATAATGTCACAGACCGCATTGCCAAGATTCTAACGAAGGAAGGTTTAAAAACAAATTTCACCCCTACATGTAAGATCCGAGATGAGCTGTTACCTATGAAGGGCCATCTAGATCCCCTATTAATACCTGGAACCTTATTAATTGGAATCCTATTAATACACTGGAATCCTATTAATACCTGGAAGATTATATCGGCATGACACAACTATAGCGACGACGAGACAGGGACATAAAAGGGCATTAACACTAAATCAGCCTGAGAAGTCGGAGGTGGCCCAACATGCTCTAAAGGAGCTACATAACATCAAGTTCGATGAAACAACAGTCCTTGTTCGAACTTCTGGGTTTTACACCATACCAATACGGGAATAATATCAATAGGTGTGATGGCTTACGTATTAGCAAAACTTGGAAGCCAGCCTTAAAAAACAAAACAAACAACGGCGCTGTTGTTTATTGAAAACTAGAACCGTAACGGGGATGCACTCACCCAGATATCGTGACAGATATCGACAGACTCAGACGTGACAGATATCGACCAGGCAGAACACCAACCACTGTGATGAGCCTGCAGCGAGTATAAGAAGGGTGACTCGATCTCCCAGACCGCATCAGTCACGACTCAGGCCCAACTAAGTCACCAGTCAAGATGCCGTCAGCGAAGAACGGCGAAATGTTTGGAGCAGCACTACTACTTGGACCACGGCAGAACAGCCGGGAAAACAGTTTTCAAGCGGATTATTATTATCTGGTCAGTCATCAACAATCTATAAATATTCTTAAGAAACCAACTGGTCCTTCTTGGCAGACCTCATGCAATGTACAGTTGTCTTATCTGATCAATCGCGGACCATGTGGGAAAAGTAATTGTGACAAATATGGTACTCCTGGCAATCTTATATCATGTACCTATCTTTAAGTATGTGATTAAGGAAAAAAAGCAGATGCTGTGGCATCTGAACTCATAACCTATGCGCATGTCGACATAAAAGGTATGCCATCTACAGGTCTGTGAGCAAACTAATTACTGTACCATATGAAGTTTATTTACAAAATGCTTTGGGTCTGTTCAAAATAGTTTGTGTATTGTGTGCTTTTTTGACTTTTTTTATAAAATTAATATGAATAAATATTGTTCTGTAGCCCAGTGTTCATCCTGGATTAAAAGAAATCCTGATTTAGCTTTTTATGTATTTATTGCCCAAAGAAAGAATGCGTCGTGTTTTTATCGAAAACAAATATGGCAAGAAGGAACTAATTGATAGACGTAAGGTTTGAATTTAGAAGTTAAGAAAAAATATTATGTTTTATTCGGAGTAAAAGCCACGTTTGTGACTCGTGTAATTGCCTACTCACTTCGTTCGTCTGGCAAATCTATACAGACTCGTCACAAAAGTTTTACTCCTATTGTAATAT
>CAXKVY010013098.1:0-18218 GCA_964058915.1 Tetropium fuscum
CCAGTAAATCGACGGCTTGTTCATGCAGGTGTCTTCTAAGTGAGCAAGAAGGGAAAAGGGATTTATATAGTTAAAGAGGGATAGCGACCGATACGGTAATCGCGGACTGGAGAGTTCTATTCACAAGAAATTGTGGCGGTATACAATTTTACACTAAATATCCTTTTGTATTGCATAATGATGTGATTTACCGCTTCCTATAGTAATTGGTATGGGTTTTCTTTGTAATGTTTTGCTCTAGTTTGTATATCAAATGGAAATATTTATACCTATATTCACATTTTATACAAATATCATACAACTAAATATTAAATCCAGATATATCTATATTGTTTCCATATTATAACATTTATTTTTCAGACCATAAGCAAGAACTACCAAATATAAACATGAATATACCTACTACATATAACACTATGAACTACTCAGACATGTACACCGTGGTAATGAAATGATGGAGTACATCGTAAAAGTGCATATAAGGTATACGATCGATCATATTGTGAAAGATGTATTAAAGTAATATTGCAAATACCCGCGTCATAAAGAATTATCAATGATAGATAGGAAGAGGAAAATGATCCGAAACCAACGATAAACTATAATAAATTATATCTCGTGTAAATAACGAAATATCGACAAGTTAAAAAGTTCCGGTGAAAAATATTACAGGGGTTGATTTTTACCTCCTTGTAACAATATATTTATATATATATATATATATATATATATATATATATATATATATATATATATATATATATATATATATATATATATATATCTCGAGAAAAGTCTTCATATGAAAAAAAAAGAAAGTCTTTATCTCGAGAAAAGATTTTAATATATGATGTAACATATCACCATCACTAATGTGGAAAGAATTAGTAACATAATTAACATCCATTTCACATTGTAACAAAACATCAGATAGTGTTGATTTGGTAGATTTCCTCATTCCAACGTTATCAAAGAGTGGAAGAGGATAGGAACCCAGCTTGTAACCAAAATATTGACTGAGTTCATCATTACTTTTCTCAAAAAACATAAGCGTTGAAAAATTAAATTTGGATCTACAGTAACTTCAGTATTATTAATTTTAAGTTTACTGCCCATGCTCAATAAAGATATAACGGTATCTTTTATGGTCATCGTCGAAATAATCACATTCCAATAGCAGGTCTTCTTGCGATAAAACCGAGACTGCTGAATCTCCGACAAATTGTTCGATCTGCCACAATTGTTCCTCGTGCGTTTCTTAAATTTCGGTTTGTGATAACAGCTGTTTGATAGGGATTCTCCGATATTTGCAGACCAATAAATTGATCGTCAATATTTTGCATAATCCTGGAACTACCCGAACCTGGACGTCTGCTGTATTGGCCCGTTTCTCGGTAGCGCTGGATCGCTCTTCTTCTACCAAAGCCACAATTCTAGCTACTTGAATTGGACTAATTTGCACTGGCATTTTCTTTTAGAACGTTAACTGAATTTTTTTTTCACGAGAATTTCAACTGAATCTTTTGACGTTTCAGTGTTAACCGTTATCATAGCCTCCTTGTTAAATATCAAACTTAATAACACCGTTTCATCTAAAATGTCGCATCTTCGTTGCTGAAAGGGCTAGAGAGGTGATTCAAAAAAGAGAATATTGAAAAAAGAATGGTAAACACCGTGGCCAACCTAAGAATTCAATACAAATAAAATTTCACTCCACAGCGACAATCAAATTTCGTGTCAAAATCATAATCGGTTTTTAAAGGCTGTACATATTAAAAAATACATTTTTTATAGAAAGCCAATTACAAAATAGTCATCCGCAGGAATCGCTCTTTCAAACAAAAAAAAATTATTAAAGTCGATAGGCTGATTTAAAAGTTATTGAACATCAAATTTGGGACAAAATCTAGGTGCGCCACTTTCTATGTTCGTAAGTGTATATAAATGTATGAAGAATTTTTTATATAAATATCATAGACATTTTTTAACAATATAAATAATTCCTTCCCTCCTCCAAAACGTTTCTGATTTTAAATAATATAAAAAAAACAAAATTTTCAAAAAAAATCAAAATCGAAACTGCTATGAAGACTTCTGAAGAAAATGATTTATTGACTGACGTGACTGTTATAGAAAATGTTAACGTTCAAAATGTTCATGTTCAAAATTATCACCGTTTTCTCTCAGGCATAAATATATTCTTCGCTGAAAATTTAAGACTACTCTATTAAATAACTGCTGATTGTTTCTAATGAATGTTCAGTTATCCGTAATGAGATTCCACAATTCTGATCGAAACGCAACTGGCGAGTAATAGACAAATTAGTTTAACATTCCCCAAAGAAAGAAGTCGCATTTGTTGAGATCTAGTGATCGTGGAGGCCAAACTTGTGGTCAATGATTTCCTCTCCCAATCCATTTATTTGGATACGGCCGATTTAAAAATTCTCTAGCATAAGTTGTAGCGGCACGTAGCGGTCGTCAAGTAGATCCAGGAGAGTGTTTTGGTGAAAATCCAAATAATATTCGCCATTTAGTCGATTCGATAAAATAACTGGATCAATCAAATACCGATCAATAACAGCGATCTCAACGCTTTTAATTACAGAATGACGGTTTACATCGGAATACGCATGATAGCTATGTAAATCTGTAATACCTCTGCGGTTGAAATAATTTTCATCAGTAAAGGGACTGAAATGAAACTGACAGAAATTAACTCGCCAGCGAGTTAAAAAGCTGTCACGTTTTAAAATTGCATTAGTCCTTATCTACCGATGCATCTACCCTTCAAAATTATTCAGTTGAATTCTACTTACACTGCCGATTAACGCTCTTGGTATACTCGCATGTGTATCAAATTTGATTTTTTTTAGTTCAGGTATAACTGAGATAATGATATTTTTCAAAATTTTAAACCCCACTTTCGAGGCCTAAAACTTCTCAAGAATACAACTTAGTATCAACATAAGTTACGTTAAATCACCATATTTTGGGTTCCCCTGTATGCTCCTGCTCTGTGAAACACCCTGTATTTTGATTTTATATCATGTTTTGGAAAGTATTTTAATCACCGTAAATTTTTGATTTATCCAACTTTAGATATCTTATTTGGCCACCACAGTAGCCATATCATAAACTTTGTGGACTGTTGTATTGACGTATTGAACAGTAGAACAGTATACGTACAAAGGAAATAATTGAACGGTATAATTGATTTTAAAAAAACGTTCGGGTTGTGTCTTTCTCCATCGAAATCCCAACATTTTGGTGTCATAAGTTTCAAGTGCATCCTTCAAATCCATGATGTAATAAAAACTTGAGAAATAATTATTTATTTTGCTTCTTGCGTATTATTGAATTACATTATTAACTTTACATTACTACTTTACAAACTTCTTATATTTTATTGCGTTTATTTAGAAAATTGCTGTTTTCTGAACCTTTTATTATATTCCACGAGCATGTGGGATCATTGTACTATGATAGCAGATGCTTTTAATACTATGGTATGCTTTCTCTCAGCCAACACTTTAGCTGTGTTCCCTCTTTGTGTGGAAGTTAATAAAGGAAATAATTAAATCCTGGGTAACCAATATCCTTTGATATAAAGATTAAGCTCTAAGGAACGTCTGTTTCTTATTTTCGCTGGGGTTATGAAAATTTATGATTTATTTCAGTTGAGCTAGATAATTAAAACCATTGTGTGTAGGTAAAGATTATTTAAAGACACAGTTATTTCCCATTTCTTTGACATGCTTAGTTATTTTATAATACACAGCTTGACCAAACGTAACTGCGCATTTGGAGACCAAATGCCAAATACGCAGATAGAGAATTAGATAAAATAATTCGATGGATACGCCTAAGAGTACGTGCTGTTTTTTCTTGTATACCAATTTGGGATCATAAATCTCCATTTTGACACATCCCTCGTGAATTTAGGTACATTATGCACAATTTCGCGACTTCGTCCACTCCACACTACATTTTATCGTAATTGAACACTTGTTCAGGCACTGTACAACCGATGTTCGTTCACTGAAGTTTACGACAATGATTAAAAAAGGAATTAGAGGTTTGCTTGTTGCCTTGTTTCAAAGTTATACTTTGTGAACAAAAACACAATCACACGCGAACTGCACTATGGCACTCTAGTGGTGACCCCTACTGGTGGTATGATACAACTGTAAAACTGCAACGGCGTCCCTCAGAAAATCTGCAACGGCGTCTATTATTATTTGACCTGCCTCGGGACCACATAAATTAACGACATCAGGAACACTGCTTGTAGAAATATTATGATGTCTTTTCGTACTTACACTGACTTGTTTATATTATTTGCTCCTTAATAATCCGCGGATATGATGTAATCACTTTTAGAACTATCTAGGACACCCTAGATATCTAATTATTATCTTAGTATATCTTACTTTTATTACTCAAATTCTTTAATCAACAAGATACAATATGTTGGGAATACTTGTGACTACAATAGTGTTCACTTTAACAATTAACATGAGTTTTATGAGGGTAGTGCCTAATAGGTATATAAATAGACATAGTTTGATACTTTTATATTTGATAATTCATAGAATGGCTTGTCGAAACTATTATATGACTTGTCGTTGTCGAATTGAACTAGTATTATTGTCTTTTTATTTTTCTGGCAATTTTTTATTTAGTTATTAATATAATTAAGATTGGCCATTCGGCGTATAGCCGTTGAGAGGTGGTGTGACGCTCTGTCTTTATTTTACCAAAGTACCTACGTTATTTTGTTCCCGTAACGTCTTTGACTCTTGCAGGCGGTCTGGTTTATTTACTTCGTAGGTAGGTGCCTTTATGATTCTTATGCGTTTTATCGGTTACATTAGGGCTATTTTCTGACTTTTCTCGAGATCCAAAAGTTTTCTGATTTTAAATAATATAAAAAAAATTGAAAAAAAAGTTATCAAAATCCAAGCTGCTCTCGAGGCCTGCTTTATGTATCCATCGACTACAAAGGTAATTTATGTTCCGCAATCTGAATTCAAAGAATTGAGGACAATAATTTCAGTTCTCTAGGATCCATTTAGAACGGACATCATTTACATCATTCATTATCACTACTGAATATGATAACTGGACAGTAACGGATCAAGTGTAATAAAACATCGAGAACGTGAACTAACAAGCTTTCTCTTTAGTACCAAATTTAAAATATTCCAATCGCATAGAAAATTCGTTAGAATGTCCTTTCCGCATTCGCGATTGCTGATAGGGATGAATTATAGTCGTGGACACTTTATTTCCGGTATAGTTCGCTGTCATTTTAAAAATGTTACATCCAGCATTCGTCTACGCCAGCTGCTGGGAGCATGAATAAATAACTTACCGCTTCCCGTTGAGATAGAACTTTCTGGCCAGGGCGCTGCCAATGCTGATATAGTTTTCTGAGTGGCCTTTTTCCTCGACTCGAATATTGCGGGCTCCTCGCGGTATTACCACAATTTCCCTGTATCCTGGGGAACGACTTTGTTTAGTATACACTCCTTCTCGCTTATCACACTTAGTCCCGTCGCCTTGACATATACCGCAGTCATCTTCCTTGGCCGTCGAGTCCACCACCCAGTCGCAGCCCACATTCTGAAACGAAAAAACGTATTTATGGGTGCGCTTTCCTACAACTCATCCATTTTTTATCCGAATTTGTATTTGTATTTTGCACATATTCATGCATAACATATATTCACATAAAAAAATTCGTACACGTGATAGAAGTGAATATTTTACCGATTCGTTGAGAGACGAGAGATAGAAAGAGATGGGGGAGAAAAAGGGAGAGAGAGAGAGAGAGAGAGAGGAGGGGGGAGAGGGCGGGATTCGGATTATTCGAATGTCTCCAACGTTCTCACCTGACTGCCCTGTTACTATTGTCATAGATTAGATGATAGATGAATAGATAGTCAGTGCCTGTGTTATATTTTCTCGCTCCTAAATGGGACCAGACACTCAAAGCGTTGGGACGTGAGCCAGAAAGAGAGGTCTGAAAGTGAGAGGCAGCACATACGCTCGCGTACCTGACCCACCCCAACCCGATATTAACCGCATCTTCTGAACTACTTTTTGCGGAATTGATGCCAGTTCTTCTCAAGTGAAATGACAACCATGCAACGCAACGGGCACATTTCCAGGCGATGGTTGGCAACGTTGTTGTATTGTTAAACAAACTCTTCCATCTCCGTATAATTACGGTTGGATAATAAATAACCAATACGAGTTTATTCCAGAATATGGTAAATTTTTGTGTATTCCAGATGACTTATTGGAACTAACGTCACGTTCGTGTAAAAGAGACGTTATAGACCTCATTGCAAATGTGCTCTAAATCAACCTAACGTGTTCGTAAACATGTCTTTGCGTACAATATCAGGAACGATTAGTAGAATTGACGAAGATCTGTCAGATGAAGAACATGAATTTTGGAATAATTATTCTAAATGCTGAATGTACCTCACTGGCATATGTATATTATTACATAATGTTTTTCTGCAACTCTTGTAGCTTATTTTTGTTAGGGTGTGTAATTTACATTTATTGAAAAGCCAATAAAACTAAAAATAATTATTTTAGTTCAATACCCCCACGGACGCCTATGCACTAAATTTGGATGTGTTAACCGGTGTCACGGTATTTTTAATAACGTACACTTCAATTGTTTAACTCACGGCCCACGGCACTCGATTTACACGCCCCCACTATAAGGCTTATTATAGTGAAGTGAATTTTTTTAATGATAATTTTCTGTCGATATGTTTTCTGTTATTTGTTAAACTGACATTGTAACTTTAACATCAAACTGAGACTTGTCCTATACATTAATATGTATAAAGGATTAATAAAGAATTATTTACGTTTATTTATAATGCTACTTTTAAAATATCTGAATAATTAATAAATCCATCATTCCAACAAAATTACCAAGATGCTTAAACACCTTATTTATAGCCAAAATTTAATATAACTTTATAGCTAGTCCACGTTAAGTATCCAATATTTCGTTGCACCTGTGTACAGTAAGAACCAATTTATATAATATTTCATTAAGATGACAGCGACAATTAATATTAATGTTTTGCAAGGTTAGTATTGATTTTGTAATTATCCTTTCATAATAACTCTTGTGCGCCCCTTGCAGCGCTTTGTTCCTCTACCAGGGTTAAAACAATCATATTTTACACAATAGATGCGGTATTGGGGTAGGCCGTTAATGCAGATATCGCCGGGAATTTTAACTCAAACGGGGGCAATAATACTATGCCCGAAAAAATATCAAATTCCATATCTCAGTAAAACCTAAAAACATTTTTAAATGGGTAGCTGTGACTTAAATATGTACCAAAAAGAAGTCAATTTGATTTGTACGCAAGTTGTATGCCAAATTTAATTCTTCTAAATACCTACAAAGCGTAGAAAATAACAAAAAAATTCTCCTCAATTTTAGAGGGCCGTAACTTGGAGAAGAATTTTTGAAAAAATAGAGAGAGACCACCTTAAATTTTGTTGAAATTTTATCTCTTACAATCTCTCGCACCAATCTAAAAGCACGCTGTATATTGAATCCATCTTTTTTTTAATGATCCCGATATATAACATCATTATCGTCTTATCAACCAATGTTACCTTCAACTTAAGAAATATGGCTCTAACTAAAACGAATATTACCTTACATATACCTGCTATGCAAATATCCCTAGATACTACACTGCAAGGAGTCCCATCTATTGCATAATCTCCCCAAGCTACTATTACAGACTCGTTGGCATCACTGCAGTAGAGTTGACAGGGCTCGCCTGAAAAAGAAACTATGTCAGTTTTCAATCACGATTTATTATAATGCTGACAATTTAACTCATCGTTTTTCACCAATGTAATTCAGCCTATGCAATAGCATATTACACTGATAATATGTACGTCAAATGTTTCCAGCAACAATATTTTTGTCAGATAAACGTCAAAAAAATTATGAATTTTATTTCAACAAGAACAATTAAACTGGTCCCAATTTAACTTATGGCATCTTTCATTAATGGGTAACTTCTCCCAGTTTTCTGGATTAATCTCGAAAAGCATTGGTCCTACCGAAAAAAATTTCATGTACATTTATCTACGTAAAATTTCCCACAAAATGGTCCTACTAATTTTTACCGTAGCATCAATGGTGCAAAGGTAATGAGAAAAGAAAAATTTATACTTTCACTTTCATAATTTTCATTTTATCCAGTTTATTCATCAGGATCAGGAAATCTACTATTTTATAAAAATGAATGTATTACTAAAACAGTGTTTTGGTATAAATTTCTACTATTTTTCAAATTATAATCAACAAATGTGTTCTTGTTTTAAAGCTGTGCTCCAATCCAATCCAATTACACCAAAGAATTGGTATATACAATATATATATATATATATATATATATATATATATATATATATATATATATATATATATATATATATATATATATATATATATATATATATATATATATATATATATATGCAATTTGGTGGGCATGCTGCATATATTTAGCTCAGTTGGAATTAATTAAAATTAAAATATATTCTCATTATAAACAAATTTTGCAGCCGAGGCATTACTTCTCATTCTCTACAAATCCTTATGAAAAATTCTAACAGGATTGTTTTTGCGAGTGAGCTAACGAGAGTCATTATTTCTCAATTTAGCCATAGCTAAATTAATTACTACAAAAGTTTCAAATCGGCCTGCAGAGTGTTGCTCTAGTTCACATGCCGTAGGTTTTGTCAGTTTCTTTGGTCGTGAGAAGATTTACTAAAACTCATAAATCACATGTAGCCTCTAACATATTTAATGTAAATATATATACAGGGTGTCCCAAAACTCAGCGTTACCCCTTGGAGAGCTGAAAGGCAGTCTAATTGAGAAGCTTCTAGAACTCTCCAGAACCTTGAAAATAGTATATAAGGGCCCGCCGCCGCCGATCGCTACATTAGTCAGTTTAGTTTTACTCTCTTAAGGCCGTTTATGTACGTGTTAATCCTGGATTAGGTTTAAGCTTGACTTATTTTGACACATTAATAAAGTGTATTTGGATGCTGGATAGTACCACTTACTATATGAACCCAGTGGCGTAACAATATCTTCATATCACAATATCATATTGCTTTGTTTACTTTTTTTAGCTTAATTATTGTTGTAATTATATGTTTGTTTTATTTAAAAAAAAATATACTTAAATAAGACGTATTGAATAAGAAGTATATTCCAAACATGATAAAACAAAACGTCATCACGAACAAGCTGATATATTTTCAATCTAACAAGTGGACAGAAATAATGCCTATGACCTAAAATCCATGCCTAAAAATGTTGTTTATTTCCTTGTTTGATCCATTAGTTCTAGGAATACTTAATTCCGTCCCTTGAATAATCTGAATTCACACGATCTGACTTTATTTGTAGGTAATTTGTGTTAAGAAAATCACATACAGTGTAAAAAGCACTGTACCTACTAGATATCCTCTTAATTACAGTTTTAAAACATTTTGAGTTTAACGATTTGACAGTAGTTGGCAATTTATTTTTAAGCCCAGCGATAAGAGAATTTATGCATACATTTATACATAAATACTATGCAACAAAAGTGCATTCAAATCAGATAATAGATAGGCATTGTTTCGAAAAAAAGTAGCATCAAATTTGCCATTTATAGTGGTGCATTAAATTTGTGCAGTAGTTTATTTAAACCTGAAAGAATCTTCAATGTTTCAGCCTGTGGTTTCAGCCATCAATCCTAGGTGATTTTTTTTGTTGGTTAATTGTTGAAATATTTTTTTGAAATATATTTTAATGTAATTAGTGGCAGATTATAAAATTAATATTCCAAAGGCTACATACGTCCAGGAAAATAATCGACTGTATTACAAATTAATTGGACGTTGCAAATATAAACAACGTTGAATTTGGGATTTAATTTAATCCACAATAATTACACCTAAATCAGGCTATATTTCCGGTTAAAATTAACCCCATTATTTCAAATTTTCATTATACACTCGACATCAAAAGCCAGTTTGACCCTCGAAATATATTAAGTGAAACAGGTATCCCAGATTCAAAGGGAATTCTCCAGTAAAGAGCATCACTTAAAACAAATTAAATTTGTCTGCTCACTACTAAAAGAGCACCTGTCTATTTGCGGGGTTTCCGGGTTAGTAATTCATCCTTTGATTAACGGGTGTGTAGATAAATTGTTATGTAGTAATATCTAGACACCGACACCGACCGACACGTCTAGATAATATCTAGACACGATGGATTAATTTACGTACTTAACGTTTGAAAATTTGAAGTGGTAATTAATTTAAAATTATTACATATTTGGCCGAAATAAAGCGACTCTGCTTTGCCGAACATTGTATTTTGGCCCATTAGGGCTGGAGGTTCCTCCAGGACCTCACCTATCATGAGGCATCTCTGATGTAGGATATATACTAGCAAATTGCCAATAGAGGGAGATACATATATTTATATGTATCACAGTATCCTCAATTAGTATCATAGAGAAGAATAGTCAACTTACGAATACTAAACTTGTCCCCAATAGAACGAAACCTCTATAGGATATGCTAATAATTTTAATATATTTTTTGTGCTAGAATTTAATAAAGAACATTAACGTTTTTATGTGTTTTCCCGTCAGAGTGATGGTTTTGAAGAAAAATGCGAGAAACCATAGTTAAGTCTATGTAAGTCTAAGTAAGTAGTTACTATACATTATTATATTATGTTTATGTTTAATGCGCTATGACATAGGCAACCCTTATTACATATTGCTTCTGTTTTTTTATACAACCTATTAGAGCAAATTGTTACATTTTATACAACATGGCGTCTAAAAATAGTTGTGTGATTTATAAAATCAATATAATGGATTTAGATATGGGGCTCAAATTTGCATGAAATTTTATATGGTAAGTACTTATGTGTGGAGAAAGTTTTCTATTCTTTCTATTTTACGAATTCGTTTTAATTTTAATGAGCTGGCTTTATTAAAGTAGAAAGGTGCCTTTGCTTACGTAGATTTGGTGTTTTGTAGCATTTTCCTATCTTTTGAGAAGATTTTATAGATGCTGGAACTTCGGGTATACGCTACCGAAAAACTATAGGATCTATGAGGAACAATTCTGGTACTACATGAACTGTGCATTACCTCCCCAGAAATGTGCTAGAAATTTAAATTTGAATTGATTAAAGTTATTTAAATCGTTTTCTATCCCATTGAACCAAATGAATGCATCAAATTCTAGGTTTTCCATAATAATTTATTTAATTATTTCCATTTGGGTTTCTTCATCCATCCTCCTGTCCTCTATTTCCGTTATTCCTTTAGTGATGGACTTTAAGAATACTACTGGATGTAGTTTGTTTATATTACCAGTAAATTTGTGTACCTTGTTATATACATGGCATATAATTCTTGTCACCGACTCTCCATCTCGATTGTTTGTTTCTCTTATTATTCTCATTTCATTCTTCTAGCTCTCATATTTGTTCTATCGTTGGCACTCTCTCTATTTCTTACTGATCTCTGTTAATATGCCATTCCTTATTTGGTTCTGGACTTGTTCCATCTCTTTTGTGTTTTGGGATACGTTCTTAGATATTTTTTCATTTCTTTTTCTTGCGTTTCTATTTTCCTATCTGTAGCTGTGGTTTTTGATAATATAGCAGCCACTTCTTGGTCTGTTTTGTCTATATCCTCCTTTAGTTGTTCTCTCCATATTGGTGTAACTCTTCTTCATATTGATGTATGTCATTAAATTTTTACGAATTCAGAATATTTATAAAAATCACAATTATTTCTCTTTAAATGACTTTATTTCACTATACTATGTGACATGCTTAAGCTTTACAGATTTTACTTGATTGTCAAACCGTTTTATATCCATTTTGCTACCATACAGCTTCGACAAGTTGCTCTATATGTGTGCTTGCAACAAGATAGCTAGAATCATGCCATCATTATATGTTATTAACAATAAATATATTATTTAGGAACCTTATGTCCAGCATTTGACTATGTATTCCCACTTTGTCAAATTTCAACTATATGTACACTGAACTGTGGACGTTATTTCAGAGCAATCAATCTTATATCAACAATATGCTAGGTAGGTATGCAATCTTGTTCATCGTTGGATATTAAACGTAAAATTTTACGAACATCTGTGAAGGTTTCTATTTTCATTTTAAGATATATATATATATATATATATATATATATATATATATATATATATATATATATATATATATATATATATATATATATATATATATATATATATATATATATATATATATATATAAAGGGTCCGCCAATAAGCGCGCTCGATCTTTAAAATGAAATAAAGCAAGTTGTGTGAGAGGTATAAATGAAATTTATTTTTTGTTTGAAAGAGTATTCGAAGGCATTATGTATGGAAAATAATATCGGTCAAATGTCCACCTCGGCTTCGCTGGGTGGCGCGCATACGAGAAGTCCAATTTTCAATGACTCTGGCGCACAAATCGGGCTGTATTTCATCGATGGCGTGGCGTATGTTGACTTTGAGGGCATCAGTGTTTTGTGGTTGGTTTGCGTAGACCTGTGATTTAAAAAAACCCCACAAGAAATAGTCTAGTGGGGTTAAATCGCACGATCTCGGTGGCCAGTTGATGTCGCCTCCGCGCGAGATAACCATTCCTCCGAAGCGCTCGTGCAGAAGATCCATTGTGGCGCGCGCTGTGTGGCTCGTAGCGCCGTCCTGCTGAAACCACATATCCTCGACATCCATATTGTCGATTTCATGCCAGAAAAAGTTCGTTATCATGGAGATCCATGATAACGAACGACGGTAACCAAACGACGGTAAACGGCGAACGATACAGATGTATCGTTCGCCGTTTACCGTGATGGACACACCATCGTCGTTCTCGAAGAAATACGGCCCGATGATGCCTCCGGCCCAAAATCCACACCAAACAGTTACCTTTGCTGGGTGCATTGCGACCTGGTGGACCTCCTGTGGATTGTTCTCGGCCCAATAACGGCAATTCTGCTTGTTGACATTCCCATTTAACCAAAAATGTGCCTCATCGATGAAGATGATTTTGCGACCAAAATCGGGGTCGACTTCCAACTGCTTTAAAGCCCAATCAGCGAAGATACGGCGCTGTCTATGGTCGTTTATTTTGAGCTCTTGTGTCAGCTGGATCTTGTACGGATGCATGCCCAAATCCAGATGCAAGATTCGGCGAAGTGATGTTTCCGAAAGGCGGAGTTCCTGTGCGCGACGTGAAATTGACTGTCGCGGATTTTCACGCACACTATCGCGCACAGCGGCGACATTCTGGGCAGATCGGACGTTTCGACGACGCGTCGGTGTTGGCTGATTGTTCACCGAACCGGTTGCCTCGAATTTGTTAATCAAACGACGGATAGTCGACTCAGCAGGACGATCAATTGCACCGTAAAATTGGCGGAGCGCGCGGAACGTTGCTCGAACCGATGAATGATTTTCGTAATAAGTTTTAACGATTTGCACATGTTGCTCGCGGCTGAATTGGTTCATGGTGATTTGTGAAGATACACTGAATAATAACAACTACGTTTGCCAACTCTACCACAAACAACATGGCCGCCATGAGCTGTCAAAGATCGAGCGTCCCTATTGGCGGACCCTTCATATATATATATATATATATATATATATATATATATATATATATATATATATATATATATATATATATATATATATATATATATATATATATATATATATATATATATATATATATATATATATATATATATATATATATATATATATATATATATATATATATATATATTGTAATGTAGATATAGCATAATTTTGAAAAGATCGAAGCACATTCTCACTATCTATATCCTTTGACGTTGCATATTATGTATAATTTCGAGTCATTTTCAACTTTATTTTCTTTGATATGTGGATTTTGTATCGAGCTTCATGCTTTATGGTCTGCTCCTGTCCTATTTCTGTAAATAAATATACACATTATTATCAATGTAACAAACCTTGGTCGAAGTAGGGCTGCCACTCGTACGTATTCCCCTCGTGTGTGTGATTGTTGTACCGGGAACACTGGACGGCCCTGAAGGTAGGTTGACCCGACGGACACGGGTCCGTATTACAAATCCGGTAACGCTTCCTTTCGCCCACGCAGAAGTGCCCGCCGGCCTTGGGTGTGGGGTGGTCGCACTCTCTCTGCATGATAGATACGCCCGATCCACAGGTACGTGAGCATTCGCTCCAGGAACTCCACTCTCCCCAGCCGCCGTCGATAGCCGCGAGCGGCTCCATCATCGGCACGCACTTTTGCTCTTGACACCACTGAAACATCGCATGTGCGAAATAAGTGAATTATAAAATACGTGGAGTGGATAAGGTAGTGGGCATTAGAAAAACTCACAGTAAGTTATGGCCTGAGCACAAATCAAATGTGAAATTAATGGGTACAATACTCAGTACCAACAAGTAGTTTTAGGGAAACCTAAGAATTTAAAACTTTAAAATATCATTTTAGTTTACAATTTTAGGATCTAAATTAGTGCCATTCATTTTTACTAGACGAATTAATGTAAGGAACTATTCATATTTACTATTAATATAAGAATTATTAACGTCGACTTGGTTATATACGGCAAAACGATACTTAGTTTTGGTTTGTTACCTTAGCAAGAAATATAAATATATTCCAGCCACTATCTAGTAATAAGAGAAATATGAGTAAAAAAAAGACTCAAAAAAAATAAGGACAAATAGAAAATGTAAAATTAATCTAATAAAAGGATAATTTGCAAACTCAAAGAAGATGTAAGTAAAAATATCACAAAAAAATTGCCGAAAGTTTGAAATTTTTGTCTAGACCTCTTGTCCGCTTTTGGTGATTATTTTGTATGATAGCCTCTTTATTCAAGAATGTGAGTGTTCTATTGTTTTTTTAAAGAAATTTTGATTTAATCATTATAGGGCGTACCAAATTGCGACGTGCTTTTTCCAATAAATTTTGTAACGCCTTGTGAAGTTCAACAGCTACACCAGCAAATATTAATTAAAATCTTACTTTAGCCTTATATTTTCTTAACATTCTCTTTTCTGCTTCAGTTTATTATCTTCATTAGTACGAGAAATACATAATTTTGTTGCATAACATGATTTTATGCATTTAATTTTGGAAAAACAGTAGCAGTAGTAACAGAAAAGTAAGTAGCATGCTATGAAAAAAAGAAGAGACATGTGGATTAAATGTCAAAAAGCATGTGTGTTTATTGTCTGAATAGCCGTATTTTTTCCAATAGTGCTGTCAATATGGAACGTGAAGTACGAAATCTTAGTGGTGAAAAATATGCTCAGGGATTAATATTGGTTAAAGGTTGGAGTTATCGAAGAATTGGACAGCGATTTTTTAATGTGGCGTATTCAACTGTTTCAAGACTGATACAAAAGTCATATTCTCAGATCGGGATAATGAAGAAATCGAGTAACAACTCCCATTAATGACCGATATTTGACACTCAACTGTGCGACTACGTTATGTAACGGCACGAAATTTGCAGATACAGCTTCGAGAAGTAGGTGGTATACAAATTAGTGAGGAAACCATTAGACAGCGACTTAGAGCATAAAATTTGAGACCAAGGCTGCTCGAGGTAGAGCTTTAAATAGAAATCACCGGAGGGCTAGGATAAATTTTGCCACAGAGCATATTAACTGGACCGTAGCTCAATTGAAACGTGTGTTATTTACGGATGCGTCCCGATTCAGTTCAATTAGAATAGGTCTTAAAAATCATAGGACTTTTGAGACGAGCGAAAAATTTAAAAAGCCATAGTACATACCAGAAAACATACCAAATTACGCGAGAACAGGAAATATGAAATCAGACGACTTTTTAAATTTCTAACCAAAGAGGGGTTGAGGCAAGTAGGATACTGAGCCCGATACCTTTTTATATAATTTTGATGCTGTTTTAAAATAAATTAAAGTATTTGCAAAGAAACTAAATGTAGAATATAGGAACATGTAACAGGTAAATTTGCGAAAGAAGAAAAACAAACAAAAAAGATGGCTAGCAAAAATAACACGGAAATATAGAAGAAGACAGCGTGTTAGTGGAAAATTTAAAGAAAATAGGAGTAACCTGGAACGAAGGAACAATAATGACAATAAACAAAAAAATGGACAAGCTTTATACATGATACTTTATTAAGTTTCTCCTCGTCGGCATAGGATAAAAATAAAATTAGGGATTTCCCACTACGTTTGTCTTTATTTAAAAAGCTACATCTGGACTACAAACTATAACATATTATTATAATATGCATATATACAAAAGATTTAAACAACATTTTAAGATCGTCTATAAAAATAATATACAATACGTATAAACAGTTTTAAGACATTAATTTTTTTAAAAACATCTATGTAAAAAACTTTAAATACATTAAGCTATAGCAGTAATTTTTTAAAATTAAATTAGATATATATTAAAATCATTAATTAACACGTGATCCACTTACCATGTTACTTCACTTGTTACTCCAGTCTCATATTAATTACCGATTTTAAACTTTAATTTAATTCAAAAAATTTATTTTATTGTGAAATATCTTAACGTATGTAAAGTTTTTAATTTAGATGGTTTTCAAACGATGTCATTAAATTGTTTATACACAGTGTATGTTATTTTTATAGACGATCTTATAATCGTTTTAATCGTTTATTTATATACACATTATAATAATATATTTTGTAGTCCTGAAGAAGCTTTTAAAATAAAGCGAAACGCCGCCGCAGTGGGAAGTCCTTAATTTTATTTTTATCAAATAAAATATAATATTAACTAGCTCGAAACACAGGTTGTCTAACAGGTGGTAACATTTAAAATGACACTTTACACTGACAAAAGTAAAATTTTACGCAAATGGTATTGTAAAGTTCATTTCATAGTAGGTTATTAGACCTGACAAGCTATGAAAGTGACAAGCTGTCACATCGTTATGCCCCACTGGATTGTTTTTAAACGTATGAAATTCACTTTTCTTCTGATAAAATATAAAATTAGTGAAAATTAGAAAGAATTGTGTAAAAAACACTTTGGGACACCCTATTTTGTGTAACTCGCATCCTTTGGCGGAACTTTCTAGCGCTCGTTCCGCAGAAATCTACTCGTTACACAAAATAGTACTTTTCCCAACTGGTTACATAAATAGCTATTGAATAGTTATTTATTGAACTGGAGAGAAAAGTAAAATTTTTACTGCCGAATCTGTATGGTTTTAAATGACAGACGAAATCGAGTCTAGAAAAATAGTTAAGCCACATGAATACCGACTAATTAATCAATTATTTGACGAATATACAGTAATACAAACAAACAATTGAAATGGGATCATTGTGCGAGAAAATGGTGGAGTTGCCAGTCACATTTATCTCTTCAATATATTGATTGATATTCCTCCTTTACAGGTGGGTCTATTAGTCTATTAAACAAGTATTTGTTTATTTAAATAGGTACAGTTGCGGTCAACAAAAAATAGGCCAATACTTATCATAGATTTCTGTGAAAATTTAGTTGTGTGAAATGTGTGTCAATTTGTTTTATTAATATGCATCCTTATTCGGTATTATGCATTTAATATGTGACATTTGTCAAATAACACAAAACAGAAAAATAGAAGAAAGTATGCCTCATGTAAATGAATTAACTAAAGGTGGAATAATCGCGAAAATTGACGGCGGGTGATAAACAGACAGCATTTTACAATGTGAACAAGAGCACGGTTTTAAATATTTTAAGAAGATGGAGAAACGATGGAATAATTAACCGAAATTCAGGCTAAGGACGTCTAAGAAAGTCAACTGCTGAACAGGATGCTGCTTCGATTAATACTTTAAGAGCACATCCATTTACAATAGTAGTAGATGCTGTTGCGGCAACAAATTTTCTAGCGTCATGTCGTACAGGTCGCCGCAGAGTTGCTCATTCTGAATTTAATGCCAGACAGAAGCAAAGGAAATATTATTAAACAACGGCAATAAAGAATCTAGATTGGGGTTTGCTTTAATAAATTTTACAGATAGTGGTAATTTTTCCGGAT
>CAXKVY010013099.1:0-21640 GCA_964058915.1 Tetropium fuscum
GTTTAAATATTTATAGTTATAAACAAATGCTTTGTTTGTAAGATAATCCAAATAAGGTAGCGATACTAGTAAATGATAGTGTCTATCTGAGTAATAATCTTTATATTAAGGTAAGGTGTATCTAACACTATAATTTTAATTGTGATTGTGGGCCATCTTCCATGTTTTTGTGAATATTTCGTCTACAGTTGATGTAATTTTGACAATATCTACTTTACCTACAGTAAAGCCAAAGATACGTTACCGCCAATTTTCGTGATGTGTGTGTTATCCTTAACCCGTCTGCTAAGGAAAAGGTAAGAGTGTAAATAATTGTAATATTATATTATATAAATGTAGGGGTAGTATTTGCTGCTACAGTAAAGTACTATAATGTCTTTGTTAATTTGAAATAACGATTTGAGCGATAAATACATTTCTAAACTAAAATAATTAGATATCATCTACTGGTACACTTATTTTACATAATGCCCCAGTTGATGTCATGTTGATAATTTTTGTAAATTTGTTGCACCATTATGTGATAGTGCAATGATATTTACAATATTTATTTTGATAAAAAAATTTATTCTGTTATTTCTGAGGCAAAGGCGTTAATCTCGAAAAATAAATGTTTACAAATGTTTAATAAATGTTTTGTTTAAAAACAAAATTGTTAACTAAGCCCCATCAGAAGTGAGTTCTTCAATTTTAAATGTAAGAAAATGTGAGTAAATGTAAATGTGAGAAATTCAATTTTAAATGTCCATTTTTTTCACATAAAATGTATACATAAATATGTATATTAAACAATAATTATGTAAATTAAATAATAAATTTTAATTTAAAACGACACATTTTCTTTACTATTTTTTAAATTTTACTACTACCTACCTACTACCTACTTATTTCTTGCCTACAGCCCCTGACCTGATTAAATCCCGAAATTAAATACCAGTTAGAAGTGAAAATCAACAATTTCTAAGAAAAAATACCTCATTATATATGCTTACCTCAAATAACGATGAAGATACATGTACGGTATGCCGGAAAGCTGTGCCAATAAAGGTTTCGCCTTCTGTTTTAAATAGTGAAAAGCTAGCAAAAAGCCAGATATGAAAAAGAATGTGTCTACTGCCAAAGGAGCCGTAGCAATATATCCTGCATATCGTTGATTTAACCACTGGAAAATAAGAGTAATATAACCAAATGAGTAATTTAAATAATATACGTATTTAATAACTGAGAACACTTAGTTTAGTTACGAATGGTGCTTTAGAAGTTTGTCTAAAAGAATTAACGCAACACCTTTTACATCTAATATATTTTATTAACGAATTGAGATATTAAAAAAATAGAATGGTAACTTTAAGCTAGATATATAGTATACACGAATTAAGTTATAGATCGTTTTCTCTATGTTCAAATTTTGTCTATAACGCATTACAACTAATCAAGTACCGAAACTAAAGTGTTTTTTGTTTGTTAAAACCTGTATAAATCTTCCTAGCTACCATTTGTTGTTAAATTCATCAGTTAAATGTCAATTGTGTCAAAGTGGTATTAAATGGTTATCCTAAACGAAGTCCAAGTAGCACGAGCGGTAGCTCTACTCGAAAGCGGACGTAGTATGCGTTTTGTTGCGAGAGACCTCAACGTGGCTCCATCGACCATCATGAGGCTCAATAGAAGATACCAAGACACTGGTTGTTACACCCGTAGGCAAGGGCACAGAAAACATCTAGAGAGCAAGACAGGGTTCTATGAAATTGTGCTCTTCGTAGACGCACATCAACTCGATCTTAAACGATCTTAGGGCTACTGGGGTCCAAGTTTCTGTTCAAACGGTTAGAGACAGATTAAAATAACAGATGCTGAAACCCCGAAGGTCTATACGTAAACCTCGATTGACCCTTCAACACAGAAGAGCCCGCCGAACGGAAGCCCATTAACACGTTAACTGGCAACGTCGCCACCGGACCCGTATACTATTCACCGATGAGTCTAGATTTTGTCTGACACGATGTGACGGTCGTGTAAGAGTATGGAGACGTCCTGATGAGAGGTACTCGCAAGCAGCTATTCAGGAGGTGGATAGATTCGGAAATGGATCGGTATGTGCGGATGGAATCAGCATAGACCGAGCTGGTTGTAATTAATGGTAGACTGAATGCCCGTCAGTACATCGACCAAGTCTTAGATAATCATGTTCTACCCATGGCAGCCGAAATTGGCGATGGGTTCGTTCTTAAGCAGGACAATGCGCGGCCACATACAGCAGAAGTAACAAGAACCTTTTTACAAAACCATATAATTCAAGTCATGGATTGGCCACCAATTAGCAATTAGACTTGTATCCTATTGAAGAGTCAGCGCACGTCCTAATCCTCCAGATACATTGCAACAGCTCCAAGAAGCTCTAAACGAAGAGTGGTAACATTCTTTAGTTCATTGTCCTTTAAGTTACATATTAATTTAGGTACTTGATTAGTTGTGATGCGTTATAGACAAAATTTGAACATAGAGAAAAGGTCTATAACTTAATTCGTGTATACTGTATTATACCTAGCTTTGAGTTACCATTTCATTTTTTTAAACATCTCAATTCGTTAATAACATAAATTAGATGTAAAAGGTGTTGCGTTAATTCTTCTGAGCAGTGTATAAGTAAATAATTTGATCAACGGATAAATTATTTAAAATTCATCTCACTTACCTCACCGGCTTTTTCTGCATTGGTAACAGCAAGAGCTTGCCAACCTGCAAATCCATGACCAGCCACAATCCACATCATGCTGATGACCCTCAAACCATTAAAACAGTGGATCTGCTCCTTTGAGGCGGTGGGTTTTGAAACATGTAACAATTTTCTGCCATTTGATAGTACTGAGAATGCGAGAAAAAGAGGATGATGGCATTCTAAAAAAATATGAATCGTCATATTGTATTTATGCAAAATGCGCTGTAAATAAATACTTACTAATATTCGCGTTCGATATACAGATATCATAAACGGTGGAAATTACCATTAGAAAACTACATAGAGCGAGTATGGTTCTGGAAGTAAAGAGTTAATTAAACGCAATTAATTAAATTAATAAATAAGTAAATATGACTCTTCTTTCCGAAGTACCAAGTTCAAATTCCCGAGCGTTTCCTCTTAATGCTGAAATGATGAAACTTCCGGGTATTATTAATACATATGAGACCTCTGTAAGGTAAAGGCCGAGAAAATCGAAAATACGACGACAATGACGTCAGAAGAACTTTCCTCAAATCCAGGACCATTTTATCTATTATAAACTTGCTTTCTGAATACGAAATTTTTTAGGGAATAGGGCAAAAATTTAGTTACATATTTAAGTCCTACAATACAAAATAAAATAATTGGTACTGCTGTAAAAAATTAAATAATTGATCAAATAAAAAAAGCATCGTTTTATTCAATTATAATAATAATAAAAATATTTATTTATTCCAACAGGAAATAAAGGCCCAATTACAGAAATAAAAGCAATACAAGTAATAATTAAAATATACCAATATAAGTAGAAGTAAAATAATACAATACAGCAATACAATACATAAGACGTAATACCTATTAGCCAAACTAAATATGCATATGCATAATATGTATATATGGCAAAATAAAACAAACAAACAAAATATAATTTACTACATACAACAAATCAGACAAGTACCTAATACTTAAGCTAACCGAGCTACCCAGTTACATATACTATTCAAATTATCACAGTGAATATCACAATCAGAAGCGATACGATTGAACAGTTCACACATCAGAGATATTGGGGACTTTGTTAAAATATTTGATCTAGGAGCAACACAACAAAATAAAGTTTGCTGTCTAGAATTTAGACGAGGTATCAGATGTTTTTTATTTAAAAGATCGGGGCAATCAAGCTTGCAATTCAAGATATTAAATAAGAATCTAATTAGCATGATATTGCGTCTGGTTTCTAAAGAGACAAAATTAAATCTCGCAAGTAAATAATTTTGATCCAGACCTCTAGGAGGATAAGATCCATCTTGCAAAAAGATCAAAAACTTTAAGAACTTTCTTTGGATCGATTCTAAATGTTGACAATGAACGTGATAAATCGGATACCATATAATCGACCCGTATTCTAGTTTTGACCTCACCAGAGCGTAAAACAGAGATTTGAAGATGCTTATATTGGAAAAGTCCCGGCAATTGCGATAAATGAAGCCATAAGATTTAAAGGCTAACGAAAATCGTTTTTCACCCCCGTCGGGGGTGGTTCTTGGCCGTTGAGGGAGTGGGGTCAAGTCGGGGATGATAGACAGCATCGCCATCATTTCCGGCGTCATCGAAAACGCGGGGATGACGCGGGTTTCTTCTTTGATACCGAGAAATACTCAATTCGCCCGTTTGGGGGTGGTTTTTGACCGTTTTCGGAGGGTTGCCCCACTCAAAAAGAATTTTAACCCCCGCCATCGTGCTCAGCATCCTCGAAAATGGGGGGAGAGGTGGTTTGGTAGCAGAATGTACTAAAATAGCTGTTGTTATACTTGTCTAACATTTCATGGCCTATTTCCTTCTTAGTTTTAGCTTTAGTTTGACGCAAAGGCTACTTACATTGTAACAATGTCTCCGATTGTAAGCGTTGTGCCAGTTTCGACGTTTGAACATATCAGATCTTGAAAAAGTGGTGGAAAGTTCGGGTTAATTTGTTGTGCTATGTTGTTGAAGTCGGAGTTAGTACAACCATCTGGTTTGCATATGGAGAGCCTATAATATCTCTGCAAAAAATGTTATACCTACTTAATAACAGATTATCGTTTCCTATTTGTTGAATCGCAACAAAACTGTCTTATTTCGAAACAAACTATCCTTACACTAATATCCGTTACGTTTCCCAATAAATCAGGAATGAGTAGACCTGCGACACAGTGCTGTCCCAAAATCTTGCCACCATCGTACTCATAGGCGGCTGTCATGCACTGATCATAATTACCGTAGTCCGATCTTGATGCAAAACCTAATCCAGGATATGGAAATTTTGAAGACGCATCCAACACTGCAACAAAAAAATATTTAGGGATGTTTGTCCAATAGAGTATATAATTTCCCATCAAATAATGTCCCGTTAAATGCAAAAAAAATGAAGGCACTGTAAGTATTGCAGGAGAGTTGTTAGACATTTGAGTAGGTATTTGAGACACGATGAAAACTTGTTCAATACTTCTCATATTATATCTAAGTACAGAACCGCAGACATGGCCTAAGGGAAGCGGGGCTAAATCGACCTCTATATTTTCAAATAAGTGATTTTTTGCAAACATTTTTTTTGAGGCATATTCAAATTTTTAAACTTTAAAATTTAATATTGAAAGAGTGAAAAAATAAAGAAGGCAGATTATTTGGTCGGATCTAAACGTTTGCCAGGTGCTTGCAAAATTAGTTTTCATTCTCCTAAAATGCCCCAGGTGTGGACAACAATCGTTGATGAAATGTAGAGCAACAAAATTTATTTAGTCAGGGGTGTTATATAGGGTGGGGCAATAGTGCGTTGATATCTCGAGTTCTATGATGATAGCTAGAAATTTAAAAAATATATATATCGTCACCTTAATTCTAAATTCTCGTAAGTCCGAATTTTTGTGATTTTGAGTTATTATAGTTTCTGTAGTCTAATATTGTAAATACGTTATTCTAAATAGTCGTATCTCATGATTAAGTAGTACAGTGACATCTATGCGCAGTTATTAAAACTCGTAAATTTAACTCTAGAAATCTATATGGTAAATTGTCGTATGTCAGTATTTGGCATTGTTTTCTGTGCTGCCCACACTGTGTCATATTTTATCTTGTGTTTGTTAAGTTTTTCTGGCTTTCTATTTATAAAGGTACGACTGAAAGGTATGTTTATCTTTTTTTTTATGAAAATTTCGTATTTTGAAGTTACAATTTATGCCTCAAGCATTCTAAAAATATCACTTTGTGTCCTTTCAGACTTACGAGGTTTTATAATAAGTTTTCCTAAATTAATATTGCGACTTACGAGAGTTTACTTATTTCCAGTGTACCAATTCAAAATGAATTCAAGAACAGACAAAATTTTAAGTCTTTGTAATTTGCACAAAACACAAACGTCACAAACAGATTTAGATGGGAAAAATTTTCGTGCTGCTAATAATGAACAAATTCCTGAAATTCTAACAAATAATATTTCTGTTGACGTGTCTCCTGGTAATTACGAAATTCAAGAAAATGGGGATCTTCTCATGGTACCACCAATAGAAGAAACAACAAATTATTCTATTATAAGTGGTCATATATCTGAGGCTACTCAAGTAGTGTTGGTGGAGGGAGTACCTGTGTCAGAAGATTCTGTTTCTGAAAATACTACGATAATGAGTTCAAAAAATATTTCTTGTCAAAACAATAATATTGTCTCTTCACCTGGCGTCCCATTATCAGAACATGTTTCCCAAAAGGAAAATGTTATTGTTGAACCTGGACATGAAATTGATTCCAATGATTTTGTCGACCCTGAAGACAGCGATAGTAGTAGTAATTCATCCTATAACCCCACACTAAATGATAACTCAGAAAACGAGAGTAGTGCTCTTGATCAAACTGAAGACGACAATGCTCTTAATGATGTAACTAATAAAACCCGAAAACGCAAAAAACGCCAGCAAAAAAACGCCGAACTGTGGTCAAAAAACCAGAATAAAATTGCAAGAGAAACTGGACAGGAGTATAAAGGTGTTAAGAAAGTAGAAGGCAAATGGAAGTATGATGTGCCCAGAAATGAGAGGAAGATGAAAAAGAGGTGTTCTTGTGGCCAAAGTAAGAAGTCAAAGAAATTTCATTGTAGTGAATTTTCGGAAGACGATAGAAAGAATTTATTTACAACATTCTGGAAAAGTTTGACATGGCGAAAAGTGTACATCAAAATGTTAGTCCACAAAGAACCAGTAAAAGAAAGAAAGAGTTTAGATGCTGAAAATTCTAGAAGGAGATGTTCATTATATTACCATCTGCCCAATAAATGCAATGACAAGGCTAGAGTTTGTAAAATTATGTTCCTTAATACATTTTCTATTGGGGAATGGACCGTGTTGGGATGGATAAGAAACGCTGATTTTGAGAAAACGACAAATTACTCAAGTAACTATAGGAAAAAAGATGAAATGAAGAACCTTGAAATGTTTTTTAATTCATTACCCAAACTGGAAAGCCATTATTGCCGAGCCTCGACTTCAAAACGCTATATAGAGCCGATATGGACCTCTAAAATGGAACTGTATCGCGAATACAAAAGATTCTGTTCGGAGTCTGGATGGATGCCATTATCTATAGCCGCATTTAATGATAAATTTGATGTCATGAATTTAAGCCTATACCACAGAAGGAAAGATGAATGACATATATGTCGGGTATAAAACCAAAAATGTTCCAGATATAATTTACGAGAGTCACATTCGGAATAAAACTCTGGCAAGGGATGAAAAGCAGAGGGATAAAGAGAACGAGGTGCATGTTTTTACCATGGACCTTCAATCTCTACTGCTTGCTCCCAAATTGCAAGCTTCAGCTATATATTATAATATGAAACTTGCTGTTCATAATTTCACTATTTTTTACTTAAAGTCTAAGGATGGATACTGCTTCGTTTGGAATGAGGCAGAAGGTGGTATTACTTCAAATGAATTTTCGACTATTATTAGCAACTTTATTGATGAGACCATTGGCAATAATGACCCGCACCCAGTTATACTATATTCGGATGGATGCAACTATCAAAACAGAAATGCCAATCTTGCTAACAGCCTCTTAAACCTGGCGATGGTAAACAATATCACAATTGTTCAAAAATATCTGGAGCGAGGACACACCCAAATGGAGTGTGATGCAATGCATTCTGCCATAGAGAGGCGCCTCAAACATAGGGATATAAACGTGCCGGCTGAATATGTGCAGGTTTTTCTTAATGCACGAATAAACCCCCGTCGTTACAATGTGAAGTACCTAACTTATAACTACTTTAAGAAATGTGATGATTTAAAATTCTATTCGTCTATTAGACCTGGCCTAAAGACTGGTGATCCTGTAGTTACCGATATACGAGCATTAAAGTATAATCCATAAGGTATGCAATCATTGTCTAATAATAAAAATAATATCTACATCATTTTGTTGATTTTAGGAACAATACAGTACAAAACTTGTTTTCTAAATGATTGGCAAGACCTTCCAAGGCGTATTAATAAGTCTGCCAAGAATTGTGATTTACCGGCTCTCTATCAGGCACGACTGAAAATCTCAAAAGCAAAATACACGGCACTACAAGAATTGAAATCAGTTTTACTTCCTGATTATCATAATTTTTATGATGAACTACCGCACCACAATGCTTAATTATCTCTTTCTTTTTTTATTTTTTGTTATCTTTGACTGTACAAATGTCTAAGTCATGTTTAAGTTACGTATAAGTTAAGTCAAATGTTTTAAATTAAAAATCAATACAAATTTAAGTATCACCTCGAAGAATTTATTTCATGGTTTAAGCGAGTCTATAAAATATCGTAAGTCTGGGCTTTAATTAAACCTAAAAGCGCGTATGTCAAAATTTTATATAAATGTATAACTAAAGAAATATTACTCTTTCTCCAATAATTTCGGCCCAAAAAGTAATATTAATGCTACAAAACACAATTTTAAAATATTGCAAATCACATTTTTTAAGAGTTTTTTGTCTCTCCTGTAAAATCAAGGTTGACCACCATACGAGAATTAAGGTGACGATATATTAAACTAAATAAAGAAGTCTATAACTGGAACAAAATTTTCGAACAAACAGGGCGAGCCAAGGAAAAATTACAGGCTCTAGTGTCTTTTTTTAGGAATGCTATGTATATCAGCAAATTTTTTGAAGCACCATTCCATTTTCACTCCTATATTATTATTGACTACCTCCCAACCACTTGGATGTAATGAATTTTTTTGTTGAAATAATGCAATATGCAGATGGATATTAAAAAAATCACTACAGTCACAATTATGGGTTTTCAGAAAGAAATATGTGAGTACCAGTTACGAGACATCTAATTAATGTTATTGAATTATTTTCATTTCCTAAAAATGTCCCAGGGTGGCCAAAAATAATTTTTCAATTAAGAACTATTTAAATTGAATTTTCTCAATTTTTTCAACGATGTGATGTAGAAATGAAAAACGAAGAAAGCAATAATAATATAGAAATGAAAGGAGACTAGAGGCTTTAAAAAATGTACTGATATACATAGCATTCCATTTAAAAAAAGGACACTTGGTCCTGTAATTTTTTTCTTGGCTCGCCCTCTATGTTCAAAAGTAATTTCCTGGTATAGACTTTATGTAGTTTACTTGCATTTTTTTAAAAAAATTCTAACTGTCATAGAACTCGAGATATCGAAGTCCGACGCACTATTGCCCCACCATGTACATCTTTCGACTTTAATACTATGGCGTAAACTTAATGATATCATCAGGATATGATCTCGATGACTAATCATTATCATATTTGTGGGAATATGAACGCAATAAAGGAAATTTTACTCTGAGTATGATCAATTTTATTATTTATTGCTTCATAAAAATTGTCGGCGATTGTCTCTTATTCTGGATATACCTAAGCTCACTTTGTAATTTCATTCATGAGAATTATTATTTTTGTTCGTCTATCAATAAATTTGTGATATCTGGAATACATTAAATAATTATAATTACCATAATATATATCTATTTTTATTTATTGTGCATGGTGAGCATTTAATAGTGTTTCATTATTTATTAACTTTGTAATATGTCCTAAGAGGAGCATGTACCTACCCATATTTTATTACAGAGTTCTTTGATATGAGAGCACCAATTCAAGGTATCATCCACAACCATCCTAAGTATGTTTACATTTTCAATTTCAGAAAATTCCCCGTCGAGATGGTCAACTACTGATTTGTATTCGGTATTTAATATTTAATGGCATTGGTATTATACTAATGTTTAGCAAGACTCCGAGTTTCATTAATCGTTAATAATTGCAGATCATGTTATATCTTTATTTTGAATAATTTTTATTTTTGATTTTTAAAATACATTCTATTTCCCTTCTCCAAGTAGTCTTTGAGCGACTCTCAATATGTGATTGAGTTATTGAAAATGTATATGCAATAGATTATGGAGAGAATTTCAGTGAAAATTGACCATTGACCATTAGAAATTGACAATACATTTGTTTACACAGAAATGAATAATTGAGAGGCTGTACAAGTTCTTTTCTCCTTTATTAAGGCTCTTCAGAATAATGAATGTTGTACGATTTAGTTAATTGGCCATTTATACTGTAATTTTCGATTAATAGCTATTTTTACAGTGTCATTTTCGTGTGACATTAGTTTTGACAGGCAATGTTCACATTCATAATAAAATGACTACCTAGGTTATTATTCATACTTGTTCTATTTCTGATATACTTTCATATATCAATATGTTCAAATAGAACTTTGTAGCACTCAAAAAAACAGCGAAATGTTGACGCTTTTTTCGTTTTTTCACTGTATCTTCTACACACTGCACGTGTTCACTTGTTCAAAGCATTTTATACGCATTATAAAGAGTTTACAATATTGCACATTCTAACGACAGGCGAGTTTTGTTCGATAAGCATACCAAAATAAAATATTCCTAGGTCTTACTCTGTGGATTATAATAATGAAATTTCGAGAGTTCTGTTACTATATTAGAAGTAAATAAGACACTAGATAATTTCTTCTCATTGATAATTTTGATACCTATTAAATTCAGTTCTTATTAAGTAGTAATTATTGTAATTCGGATATTTATGTATGTTTTTTTAGTATAGGTATGACAGAAATTTATTTTGTATGGTTTCAATAAGTTTCGAAAATCTCTCAACAGCCCCAAGGTCTCAAATTTGTGATGCAAATTCCAATTTAGACCTAACAAAATAATAATACAACAATTTTGTAGTTAATTTCTTTCTTACATGCAATTCTTTATCGTTATAATTTCTTTATAGCTACCGTAAAACGCAATCTAAACTAGTATTTATAATATAATAAATACATTATACTAAGTTAATGGACTAATTCAATCCATGGAGAAGTATCTGTTTGGAGATAAAACATCTACCTACTTACAATTACATTACCTTTTTATTTACACATCGGCGACTTGTTAAATGTCTATAACAAATAACTATAAAAATACTAAATAATAACACCATTAAATGCGAATGGATTAGACAGATTAAGGAATTTTAGACTAAACTAAAACTCTATTTGAAAGTAGGTACCCAAACTAATATATATATATATATATATATATATATATATATATATATATATATATATATATATATATATATATATATATATATATATATATATATATATATATATATATATATATATATATATATATATATATATATATATATATATATATATATATATATATATATATATATATATATATATATATATATATATATATTTATATATATATATATATATATATATATATATATATATATATATATATATATATATATATATATATATATATATATATATATATATATATATATATATATATATATATATATATATATATATATATATATATATATATATATATATATATATATATATATATATATATATATATATATGTATATAATATATATATATATATATATATATATATATATATATATATATATATATATATATATATCTATATATATATATATATATATATATATATGTATATATATATATATATATATATATATATATATATATATATATATATATATATATATATATATATATATATATATATATATATATATGTATACATATATATATATATATATATATATATATATATATATATATATATATATATATATATATATATATATATATATATATATATATATATATATATATATATATATATATATATATATATATCCTAAATAACATAAAGTCGTTGTGATAATGACTTAATTTTCGAAGTATAATTTAGACGAGAAATTTATTTTTACGGTATAAAAAGTTGTTTGTCACTGCAGATGAAGGAGATTTATTAGGTCAGATAATACTCGTGTTAATAATTCCAATTATTAGCAGCTCAGAAATTAGACGCTATCTACGTTAAAATAAAAATAAACAATGACTTAATCAACAATTATATAAAAATAGGTAAGTAATTGTCATTATATTCAAATATTATAACTGAACTACTGAATATCTCGTCTTGTGTTTTTGATTATATTTTTTTTAATTCATAGTCATTTTATTGACATATTTGAAAACGATTATGCTATTGTAAATAAAACAAAATTTAATTTACTATTTTATTTAGGTCAATGAACTTGATTTTTATTGCGTTCGATTTATTTGTATGATATAAGGTCCAATCCTTGTAGACCGGGCGCTAGAGGTAATAAATAGTAGGAGAGCTGTTGGCATTTTTCAGTGATTATTTAGTTAAGGCCTATTTTTGAGAGAATGTTGTGGAAGGCATGCATAAGTGTCCTCTGTACGATATAATCCCTAATGGCGGTATCGGATCACCCCTCAATTTGTAAAAAATAGTGGATAAAATTAAATCTTTGTCTGTGAGCCTACAAACCTTACGATATCATTGGCAGATCGATTGGATGGTATTAAAAGGGTGGCAGACCCCCATCAAACGTGTCGTGTGCACGATGAAATTTGTATTATTTAGTTAAGTGTCAAATTTGAATTTGTTATTATTTCATCTATTTTCAACGTACATTTAAATTGGCAGATAAAAATATCGGTATGGCAGATCGATTCGAACATAGCGCGTACGCGACATGATTTCGTAAAGTCTACCGCTGCATTATTATTATGATTATCATTATCTTCACAAACCTTGTGGAATTCGGAACAACTGCTGACACACAACCGTACAGAGTGACCATTCACAAATATGTGAGCGAAAAACCTAATATATATATATATATATATATATATATATATATATATATATATATATATATATATATATATATATATATATATATAATTTTGGGTTTGTAGCATTTCATTACATAGAGAAATAAGCAAATAGACGAATAAGAAGGAAGATACACGGAAACGAACCACTTAGAAGTTGTACGCTCTTTTCTTATTAAAGTATTGTTGTAATGCACAGGGTGTTCCAAAATACGGATAAAAAGCATTTGGCTGCTTTCTCCAAATTTTTTAATCAAAAGAGAAATTTGATGAAATAGAAGAGAATATGAGCACAACAAATGTTCTTTAAGGCCCAGTCTAAGCACCAAAATGAATTTCATCAAAATCTGTAGATTGGTTTACCAGATATCTGTTTAAACCATCTTAAACGATTTTTTTAATTAATGTGAAACAGACTTTCAGGTAATCAAAACTTGATTATCAATTTTATTTGTCAGTTTACTAATAATTATTCTATATTTTGAAGTTTTCCTTATAATAATAATAATTATTATTATTATGCCGCGCTTAACTGAACCGCAAAAAATGAGAGCTGTGATGTTACTGTAGAACGGATGGTCAATGCAAGCAGATACTTTGAATGTGAGTAAAGGTTGCATTTACAAAATTAAGCACAAATGGAATGCAGAAGGAACTGTTTGAGTACATCCATAGAAGGAGCTGTCAGAAATTCAGTACTATGGAGGAAGACAAACTCGTCCTTGACCACCTCCGACAGAATCCTTTTGATACAGCGGACTGCCTGCTTCTTAACAAATTTTCCTGCTTCGGTGGAAACCGCAAGACGACGTATCAGAGCATCTGAGCTGAAGAATTTTTCGGCTGCAAATAAAGTTGCTCTGTTGCCACGGCATAAGGAGCACAGGTTAAACTTTGCCAACCAATTTATCGGTATGCCACAGGACTTTTGGGACAACACAATTTTTTCAGACGAAAAAGTTTTTCAATCCTGCTATGATGGCTCTGTGCGTGTATACCGCCCAAGAAATTGCCGATATGAAGAGAGCTATATAAATCATACAGCTCGTAGTGGTCGCTTCTCTATCAACGTGTGGGCATGGATATGTTGCCAAGGAGCAGGTGTTACTTGGAGAATCAGAGAGCGTCTTAAGACGACGTTACATGGCGTGGGGAGTGCCACGCCTGGAGTGAAAACTGTCGCGCCACACGCCGTATAATTGTGCTGGCGTGGCGTGGCGTGGCATGGCGTGGCGTGGCGTGCTGGGTCCCGTCGATTGGCGGTAAACTTTGCACACTTCAAAGCCGCGCAGCGCGCGAAGAAATAAATTCGCCCGTAAATTTTAAAAATTAGTCAAATTCAGTAGATATTTAGCTAAGCAAGTGACAACATGCCGTGGTCAAACGAAGCAATATCAGAATTTTTATGCCTATAGGAGCAAGAACCAATGATTTGGAACCCGAAGCACAATGAGCACAAAGATAGAAATGCTGTACATGATTCCTGGATGCGAATCCAATAAAATTTTAGAATTACTTGCACAATCAGCGAATTAAAGAAGAAGAAAGAATCACTAATGGGCACGTTCCGAAAATTAAACACGAAAGTAAAAGCAACCATGAAGACAGGATCAAGTGCAGATGACGTTTTTAATCCAGACTGGTTTGCTTACGAGCAAATGGCGAAATTCCTCCAATTCCTCCAATATACTCCAACGGTGTATACTTCAACGGACATGTTGAAATGAATAAGAAGCCACGCGCTTCATTTTCGGTCCCACCGACATTACTCAATTTTCTATTCAGCCTTTCTTTTAACTTTAATATCACATCAATAAATTGCCATCAACGAAAACTTGGTACGGTCTTAGTTTGGCATCACATGTAATTTTGATAACTCGCACTACTCAAGTTATTGACAGTATTTAAAGCTGGGAAGTGATGAATTGAGGCAGGCAGATGAATTTTATTGAGCAATATTATTACTTTTCCTATGAGTTGTACTAATATCTATTTTGTAGTTTAGAACTTGAAGTCAGCTAGGGCGATGGTGCAATTATTTGGTCCAACGAATAATCCATTAGGAGCAGAAAATAGTTAAGGCTGAAGTTTCATGGATTCTAGATGCTGAGTAACGTCTGTGTTGGACGTGGGGCATCTCGGCATCGGCAACAGAAGGCAGAATCAACGTTGTAACAAAATGGTAAAGTGCAGGTCATAATTCTGTTTGGAAAGGGAATAGCGACCCAAGAAGTCCTTTGTTTATTATTTAGAGAATTCTAAGAAGGTCCACATTAAATGAGTAATTCATCTTGTATAGTGTGTTTTCTTTAAGTACGATCTTAGCAAAATTTCATAGCTTCGTAAATGCATAACTTCGTAATCGCAAACAGATGTGTAACTACCAAAAAAGTAAAATATCTCAAATCAATTGTAAAATTAACAGGGTCTATCCATAAAAGGGACACGAAAAGATTCGACCATAAATAATAGTTGTCCGTTAGAAGCGTCACTTAATTTATGGTTTCCGGGTATGGGAAAAATGGCCAAACAGCTAACTAATTGATGCAGAAAGAGTAATCTCAGAAATGTCATGTAAAATGTTTAGTTTCTATTTTGCAACCAGATGTCGTTAGCGTACGGGAATAGTTTCCTGAGATCATGTAAGGGGTAAAGTAGGTCCCGTAGGATTGGTGGAGATTTCACCCCCAGTAAGTGGTATTACTTAAAGGGGATGAAAGATCGACTTTGGTCCCGCCCAGCGAGGACTGGAGCAACAATCTTAGCCAAAATTATGCAGTTTCCGACAGGTTTTCATACAGTAAATTCGGGTTTAAAATTAAATAGTTTAATAAGCGGAAAGTCACTCAAATTTGTTCTATTAGAGCCAGGTCTACTTAACCCTAGCGATTAGCTTTGTTTTCATATGAATAGATTCATTATTTGCGCGACGCATCTGGTTGTGTCCAAATTTATAGTTTGTTTAGTGTAAATGTTTTATTGTCAGCGTAATTTATTCTGTTAAACATTAAATATATATCTTGGTTTGAAGTTATTTGAATTAGGCTCTTGACCAACGAAATTCAATATTATCCGACAAAGTTAGTTCGTGAATCTTAGTGATGATGTGAGGTTTTAGACATACAGGATTAACATCGACATCATGAGAGCATATGAGGTAAGCTAAATCTCCATGTATCAATATTAAGATTTCCCCTTCTAACTTTAAAGCATACGCGACGAACCCAGGACTATAAGATCATGTGTGTATATATTTATGTATGTATACATATTTTTGCAAACCCCGACGCTCCCTTTCATTTTAACATCGAGGGTCCCGAGCGTCACATTAAGTGGCTGGCTCTTAGATTGACCGTGAGCTATTCGGTTCCCAGTTGGGATGCCCTACCAAGCACCGATATCCTCCCTTCCAATGCATCGAGTGATTTAGACTCAGCGGATGAAGATGAGGACGATTCCGACTGTGTCGAAGAGGCGAATGTTTAAAATTGGATTTTTTTGTGTAATTTTTATATTAATCACACCTGTTAATTCAATAAAAAAACATAAAAAAGAATTTGCTATGAAAAATTAATTAGTACCATCATATCAATTATTATATATATTTGCGCATTATATTTGCGCGTTATATTTGAAAAATAAAATACATAACATGATAATGGTTTATGAAAGGTCATTTTTAATAATGTAATATATGTAAAAATATCATTTTCAGAGAAGAATCGTGTAACCACTTGCTATTAAAAAGGGTGCAAAAATAATAATGAATGCAGCAGCGGTAGTCGACACGAAATCATGGCGCGAACGCGCTGTGTTCGAACCGATCTGCAAGGGTCTTAATATCGATATTTTGATCTGCCAATTTAAATGTACGTTGAAAATAGATGAAATAATAACAAATTAAAATTTGACACTTAACTAAATAATAATACACGTGCACACGACACGTTTGAGGGGGTCTGTCCCCTTTTAATACCGTCCAATCGATCTGCCAATGTTACAGTAAGGTTTGTAGGCTCACAGACAAAGATTATACAAAGTCACAGCCTTAACTAAATAATAATTGTATCCACTATTTTTTACAAATTGAGCGGTGCTCTGCCACCCTCCGATACCGCCATCAGGGATTATATCGTATAGAGGACACTTATACATGCCTCCCACAACATTCTCTCAAAAAATAGGCCTTAACTTAATAATCACTGAAAAATGTCAACAGCTCTTAGTCTATAAGTGAGTATGCAAAATGTGAGGACCGAATTCCACCAATGGATTTAAGTTAAGAATAGGTCAAAAATTAATAATGGGGATCTTGCCGGTCAAATATTTGGTCCATTTTTTTTACCCCTCTACTCTTATTTGTAAAGGAAATGTCTTGAGTACAATCTATAAAATCATTTTAATGGTTATTTGAGTAATGATTTATACTTTTTTCTAATGGTGAAAGTGAGGATGGATTGTTAAATGAAAAAAATAAAAGTAATAAAATCTTTTTTATTAATAAAAAAGATTATATTAAAAAAAAAATTAAATTTAAATAAAAATATACATAAAGTAGGCAAACAATTACTCATTTATATTTAGACAATTGTTATTAATACATTTACATTGAGAAATACAAAATAATTTTGATTTTTTGCAACTGCAAGACATTGTACGACAATTTGCAGTGCATTTACAAGGTTGAATTAATAACTCTGGTAAAGGCGGATTAGTCATTTGTCGTGGACGCAAGTCACCATTCAACTTTTCATAACCGTACAAACAATAATCGATGGGGTGTAATTGTGTTTGATAAGCATTTTTCCAAATAAATGTTTGTACTGCAGCCCTTAATAAATGCAAATGCAAAGCATCTGATGTGCATATCACTTTCATCAAATTAAAACCGAAACCTATGTTTTGTGAAATCAGTTCCTATCTGAGTTCATCAGCAAATAATTTTTTTTTGAAAAGAAATAAGTGCAAGCTATTTCTAACTGTTTCAATTGTGCATTATTTAGGTCAAGGTTTCCCAGATATATAAGATAAAGGCCGTTTGTACAAAATCTTCAGACGCAGCTTTCAAACATTGCATTTTACTGTCAAATCTGCTTGTAGTGTCGCAACCACTTATAGCATTGCTGGCAAAATATCGCATATCCTTTCACCCAGTGATTCAGCAGCTAAATGGCATCCTAGAAAATGTTTCTTTTTCCATAGACCAAGACACCCGATATTTGCTAAGTATTTCCAGAAATAAATTCATACATCTGTATCAGCGCTGATTATAATAATATGAGCAGATTGCATCCTTACTGGATGAAACATATGGCAAAACATTCTTGAATCAGCTCCTAAGTGGTTTGATTGTAATTCAAGTACCTCACAAAATAAAGACCCTTGTAACTTGAAACATTTAGTTGGATTCGCGAATCCTCCACAAATGTACATCTCGCAGTCTTCTTTATCTTGTGCATATTTTGGTGCATTAGTGCAAATAAATCGAACAAGTTGTAATTTATTTTGAATGTTTGCAAGAAAAGCTTTACAATCAGCAGGAATTTTTGTTGAATGACTTGAAATTATTTTTAATAATTTGCCCTTTACTCCGTAACTTTTACTCTAAAAACTTTATAGAAATATAGTCATATCTGTCGAATATTACATCTATTATCTTCACGCCAGGCAACGTAAAAAATTGCATAATTTTTTTGAAGATTTTGAAGATTTTTGTGAAGAGAGCGGGAAGGGACCATCACAGCTAGTGACAAGTTTTGTTATTATTTGGGGGTGAGGTATAAGAATCCGACCATAGTTGCCGGTCCTCACATTTTGCATACTCGACTACCTATTATAGGTAGTTATAGCTATAATAGCGCCTGCACTATTGTCGAATTATTTTTTTCTGAGCAAGGTGAAGTTACTGCTCTAAGGAAGCTACAGTTAGCCATGACATGATTGTGTTTTACGATCGCGTTCCTACTATTACTATTGCAACTCCATACTTCGGAAATGTTCAAAAGTATGACTGACTAGTATATAAAAGTCGATAAAGGGATAGGGTGAATGAGGTTAATGTATATTCGTAATATTTTAACATTTTTTCTGTTAGATATTGACAAATTCGTATACTAATCGTATATAAAAGTCGTATACTAATCAATAGACGTTACCGTAATTATTGATCAATCCATTGTTTTTTGTAAATAACTGATAAAGTTATCTTATAAACTCATAAAGTTAACTCACAGAGCTAACTCATAAAGTATCTATTTGACTTCGCGGTGCTTGAACGGCAACTTCTTGATACTTTAAAATTGCCGTTTTATGAGAACATTTAATAATATTTGTTTTAAAATTGAAATTAATTCGAAATTAAAAAAAATATTACTTGAAAATAACTTAATTGTCGAAACTGAATTCACAAGTGTGTATGAATATAGTGTGTATGAATAACTGATATAAAACTGATACTGGATAAGGCTGGAACCTTTGATGTAACTGTAACACTCGGAGTAGCTTCCACAAACACCAAAACACTTTCACTTCGCTCGACGCGCGTTTCGCCAACCAAGTTGGCATCATCCGGAGACGATTAAAACTAATCTTAAACTACAAAATTTACCATATTTATACTATTTTCATGGTGACGTCACTAATTATATCACCGTGAAATTTACGCGTGACTAATCACGCTTCAATGATCGGTTGCTAAGCAACGCGTAAAGCGGGCTACGGTATGATATCACCGTGAAATTTACGCGTGACTAATCACGGTTCAATCATCAGTTGCTAAGCAATGCGTAAAGCGGGCTATACGGTATAGGTCCCTTGTCGCTATTCATACTACTATTACATTTTACAATTTCTATGCTCTCAAATGCATCCAACTGTCTATTATTGGTCATATTTCTAACTAATCTTAAATTACTAATATCTATTCTATGATTGTTGTCAAAAGCATGTTGTGCAACACTAGACTTATCTGTTCTTCCATATTTAAGATGAGCCATATGCTCTTTAAATCTGGTGTTAATTGATCGTCTCGTTTGTCCAACATATTTTCGATCACAATCATTACAACTAATTTCGTAAATCTCAGACCTTTCATTTGGAACAAATTTATCCTTTGGATTGTCTAAAAGTTGTTGTAATTTGCTGCTCGACGAATGAATCGCTGTTATACCTACGTTTTTGAAAACCTTACTCAAACCACGAGTAAACGGGATGGAGGTCGTACGGGATGGATACATATTTTGGAGTCTCTATATCTTTTGAAAGGTCGTAGAATTAGGAAGTGTGTCCTTAAATTTACGCTTCCTAATTAGTTTTTGAACTATATCTCTAGGATAACCATTACTCACAGCTATATCTTTAATTAATACTTTTTCTTTTTCAAACATCTCATTACTGAGAGGGAAACTTAGTAAACGATGGACAAGAAAATTAAAACGTGCCATTTTATGTTGATAGCAGTGGTGAGAGTCATTAGGGATATATATATCTGATCGTACTGGTATCTATATATATATATATATATATATATATATATATATATATATATATATATATATATATATATATATATATATATATATATATATATATATATATATATATATATATATATATATTGTCACTATTTTTAATTACTAATACATCTAAAAATGGAAGTTTTCCATTATTTCCTAGTTCATATGTAAACTTTACAGAAGTGAAACGACTATTTAATTTTGAAATGAAGTTTTCTACATCCGCAATCTTAGTGTCAAACACGGCAAAAATGTCATCCACATACCTAAGCCAAATCCTAGGAAAATACTCGAATTCTTCTTTTGCTTTAGTTTCAAATCGACTCATAATAAAACTGATGGCATAAAAGGTTCTTCAGCAATAAAATTTCAGGCACTTTAGTTTTGAGTTATATGCTAAAATCTTTTCCGCCGCTTGTTGTTTGACTTTTTTGATACTAATAAGTAATTTACGACTTACTGGTTTGTGATTATGTGACACTTCTGTCTCAGGTTTCTGAGGGCTCCGACACCATAAACTATTGTATTGTTACTACATACTAACGTTGATACTAAGCTTTAAGCTTTACTTAAGCTTTATGAATTCTTCTATCATTTTAATAAATTCTTATCTGACAGTCGAGTGGCCACGAAAACATATTTTTCATAATCTGTAATAGTCTAGAAGACTTTCATACCCTCGTGGACTAGAAGACTATTGGCAATTTATAAGAAAACTTAATTTCAGTAATTAAATTCAAAGGCTTTTACAAAAATTTATTGTCGTAAAAACCTTTGCCTATTTATATTGCCTAGATTTAAAATTTACTGAACATTTGAGTATGCGTATTAAAAAATCATATAACAAACTGAAAGTACTGTATATGTATATGTTTAACGATTATTTATCTATAGATATAAAACTAAAATTGCGTATATCAGTTTTATCTAATTTAGATTTTTGTGAAGTAGTATATCGGCCAGCTCCGCGTAGAAAAGATCAAGATAGTTTACAGGACTTTCCGAACACCTGCTTAAGATATTGTTATAACCTTCATATATGAGTAGATCAGATCAGGAGCAGCTTCAACAAAGCAAATGGTTAATATTATGGATGTTTA
>CAXKVY010013100.1:0-13601 GCA_964058915.1 Tetropium fuscum
CTGACACAGCCCACAGGGGTACAGCCCAACGTGGCTGTAACCTCACATTATAGAAATCTTCTTGAGAAATGTCAACAACCTAAACCTTACTTTTCATTAATGTTTCACAGCCTGCTTCGAAACTAATGAAAATATTCCCATTCCAACATCTTCTATTCTCTTAGTAAAAAACAAAGTAAACGTTTATTCACACACATGATGTCAAAAAATCTTATACCTTTTGTAGAAGAAAAGCATTTATTCTTAATCTATATTTTTTGGTAAAAGCTGTCTCTGGAAAGTCGATTGTTAAAAAAGAGATCCGGTGCAAAACGTCAACACAGATCTCGCCTCAAGCAAATACATTTTAAATTGACGTACTGATATGCCATGTCGGGACCAATTTAACCATAAAAGGAGCAGGTATTGCTCGGGTGTCAGAAAGGCACACTGTTCAGGTATTCGTCAACAGTCTCAGTTTCAAGCCTATATCTACTATACCCCTAGACGCGGAGGCCTGCAATAGAGACACGATAATTGCAGCTAATGTCACAGCCAATTCTAAGTAAAGCGCATAAAAAATCCTGATCTGCCCATCGACAGTCGCAACACCTCCTGCAGCTGTAAAATCCAAGGGAAACATAAAACTGTCAGCAGCATCACGGTTTCTCACAAATCCGAAAAGTCCTACGCCTAACAGGTAATAAGAGGCTATAGATAGAAAAGGGAATAACTTTAACCACCTTGGATGAGGAGGAGTGGGGATATCTGTCGGTACGTTTCGAATAGCAAATTGTTGAAGCTTCAATGCAGCTAGGTTGCCGATATTCAATATCAGTAGGAAGTGTAGAGGGATTCCGATTGATGCAAATAGCACTGCTGCGCCACGGCCTAACGATGTTCGAGGCACGGGAGCCCCAAAACCTGAAATAGAGATATCATATAAATATACTTCATCAAATTTGTTATTAACACAAATATCCTGGCAACACAGATCTAACACTTTAATTCTCTAAATATAACTTTTTATCAATAAAAAATTAAAGTACAATAATCATGCTTGTAGCATGATTATTGTACTTTAAATCGTAAAACACCTACCTAATGTTGTCAACAATGACACTGCAAACAAAATACACCCGGGGTACGTCCAAATATTACCACCACCACCTTCTCCGAACCCTGCTCCGACGGCTTCCAAAAACAGATTCTCGTGTCTTTCTAAATATTTGTGAATCGTAGAAGGCCATACCTCCTGGCGGTCTACGGTCTCTCGTAGTTCCTTTGCCAGTTCTGCAGAGAGATCTGTTTGGATGGTAGCTAAAATATTGGACTGCTCCAACTCTCGAGGTCCTAAAAAAAGAGTGCTACTATATTTCCATTATATATTTATGTGTTCCTTCTACTGCATATAGTGGCACATTACATTACCACGCCTTCTTACATAATAAATTATAAATATAATAAATTCCTTCTTATATAATATGCCTTCTTATATAATAAATTTCATTGTGTTAATTTAAAAACCGGCAATATTAATGGCAACATCGCTGAATGTGTATTATATTTAGTGCAGGCGCTATAGGTAGTTGAGTATGTAAAATGTGAGGACCGGCAACTATGGTCGGATTCTTATACCTGAGACCCCAAATAATAACAAAACCGCTCCCTTCACAAAAATCCTCAAAATATTCAAAAAAATTATGAAATTTTTTACGTTGCCTAACGTGAAGAGAATAGATGTAATATTCGACAGATATGACGATATTTCTATTTGTTTTTGGAGTCAAAGTTACGGAGTAAAGGCCAAATTATGAAAAATGTCATAATATTCATTCAACAAAAATTCCTGCTGATTGTAAAGCTATTCTTGCAAACATTCAAAATAAATTACAACTTGTTCGATTTCTTTGCACTAATGCTCCTAAATATGAACAAGTTAAAGAAGACTGCGAGATGTACATATGTGGAGGATTCGACGATCCAACTAAATGTTTCAAGTTACAAGGGTCTTTAGTTTGTGAGATACTTTAATTACAATCAAACCACTTAGAAGCTGATTCAAGAATGTTTTGCCATATGTTCCATGCAGTAAGGATTCAATCTGCTCATATTATTATAATCAGCGCTGATACAGATTTATTCATATTGGGAATTTATTTCTGGAAATACTTAGCAAATATCGGGTGTCTTGGTCGATGGTTCTCATACAAAGAAACATTTTATAGGATGCCATTTAGCTGCTGAATCACTGGATGAAAGGATATGAGATATTTTGCCAGCATTACATGCTATAAGTGGTTGCGACACTACTAGCAGATTTGGCAGTAAAATGCAATGTTTGAAAGCTGCGTCTGAAGATTTTGTACAAACAGCCCTTATATCTTTGGGAAACCTTGACCTAAATAAGGAACAATTGAAACAGTTAGAAATAGTTTGCACTTATTTCTTTTCAAAAAAAATTATTTGCTGATGAACTCAGATATAAACTGATTTCACAGAACATAGGTTTCGGTTTTAATTTGATGGAAGTGATATGCACATCAGATGCTTTGCATTTGCATTTATTAAGGGCTACAGTACAAACATTTATTTGGAAAAATTCTTATCAAACACAATTACACCCGGATTATTGTTTGTACGGTACGGTTATGAAAAGTTGAATGGTGACTTACGTCCACGACAAATGACTAAGGCGCCTTTACCAGAGTTATTAATTCAACCTTGTATATGTACTGCAAATTGTCGCACAATGTCTGCAAAAATCAAAATTATTTTGTATTTCTCTATGTAAATGTATTAATAACAATTGTCTAAATATAAATCAGTAATTGTTTGCCTACTTTATGTATATTTTTATTTAAATTTACTGTTTTTTTTAATATATAATCTTTTTTATTAATAAAAAGATTTTATTACTTTTATTTTTATTTTATTTTTTCCATTTAACAATCCATCCTCACTTTCACAATTAGAAAAAAGTATAAATTATTACTGAAATAATCATTAAAATGATTTTATAGATTGTACTCAATACATTTCCTTTACAAATAAGAGTAGAGAGGTAAAAAAAATGGACCAAATATTTGACCGGCAAGATCCGCATTATTAATTTTTGGCCTTTTCTTAACTTAAATCCATTGGTGGAATTCGGTCTTCACATTTTGCATACTCACTTATCTCTATCGCCCGGTCTAATTCGTGTTCTAGGTAACTTCTAATCTCATTTTATTTTGATTTACTTATTTCACGTTTTGCAGTTTTCATCACAAACATCTATTTTTTTCTGATTGCAAATAATTGACTAAATTTATTAAAAGCACATTATTCAGTATCAGGATCAACTGATGTATCTTGTTCTTAGTTGCCCCGACCTGAACAGGATATGCATATGCAAGGAATAATTGCAGAAAATCTATTCGATTGAAAGGTGTAACGCACAATACCATTGTTTTTCAAAGACTTTTCCATTAATATCATAAAGTTTGCTGTGCGGTATCTGTTTAGTTAGTTAATGAAAAACCTTGCATAGCACATGTCCATATAAATAATAATCCGGTATTGGTATACCTACTTACCGGATTATTATCTATATGGAGAATTCCACATTTGGGCCGTTTTTTCCATTATTATTTTATAAAAGTGTACATAGTAGGTATATTATTACACCATTAATATAAAAAAAATCGATAAACATTGACCAAAATAGTAATAAACAAATAAATACACAACACACCGATAATCTCATAACTGTGACATAACTAGAGACAACACATAACCTTTAACCCGACTATTTTACAGCTGACCTGGCGTCTTGCATAAGAAATGTTTAAACTAATACGCGACGTACGTCCATGGAAAATAGACATTTTAATTTGAAATCATTTGTATATTTAACTCATAGGTCTAAAAAATAATTTGGGCCTGAATTGTAGAGAAATATGTTTTAAAGTTTGACGTGTAATAGGTTTAAATACTAAGAAATGCCCAAAACCCGAGAAATTCCCTTCTGAAAATCACTCTTTTGAATCTCCCATAAGAAATAAATGGCAGTCAAATTTGTTGAAGTGTGTTTAGGAACCCATTTCAAATTTCTCTAAATATATTCGCTATAAATTAAGTTAAATAAGAGATGTCGCATTCCTCGTGGTAAAAAATAGTCCTTGAATCACATAATTAGAAGTATTTTTAGGGACTGCAAGTCAAAAGTCCGGAATTCCAGCCAAAAGGACAACGGTAGCTTCCGTTTCGCTCCGCCATTTATTAAAGAAAAAATAATAAATAATTATTTCCTGGGTTTTTTATATCATGTAGGTATATCGGTTTTTTTCCTTTAACGTCCTTAACATCGGTAATATATTTTTAATACTTACATCCTGTGATTTTTATATAGGTAGATAGGTACAATGATATAAACAAACATACCTATAGATAGGTACCCATTTAATATAATATATAAAAATTAATGTTAACATTGCATGTTTACGATTTTAGATAATGACAAATAATACTTTTTTAGCAAATATGTAAATGATTGCTGTACCAAATATTTGAATTATAAACGTGCACCGCATTGCGGTTTCATAAATTAAATGTTTCTTATACCTACTTGATTTGTTGCCTGTGCCTGTCTTACCTATAGTGTTTGTAACATAGATATACTGTTTGTAACATCGAAATATGAGACATAAAAATTATCAAAGGTCCACAATTGCCGCAATGGGAGATCGGGGCAGTATAACTTTTCTTTCTGAAAGCGCTTTCATTCAACAAGTTATGTTTTGATAGAATACTAATAGCTAATCAATTTAAACACAAAACCCTCAATAATACACTAAATTAAAGAATAACTGTCGTATATTAATAATAACTATTAGTAATAACTATAGTAATTAATATTAGTAATAACTGTCGAATAATTACGTCTATTTCAAGAATTATTGTTGACCCCACTTTACCACAAAACGGTATTAGGCGATGGTATTAGGCAATTTAGGCATCCAATGAATGCCAATGATGCCGATGTGACACGGCCGAGGAACGTGTAAAATGGATCCGTAATATTTGAATGGGAAACATTCTTATTCTGCATCACATTTACCATCCAATTGTTTTATAGTATGACGAAAGGTATATAGTGTGATCAATATTTTGTTATACTACATGATAATGTCATAATGTGATGGGCGATGTATATAAAACCATTTGTTTTTCTTTAAATTCCTGGAAATCGGTTATACTTGACAACGCTGTTAAAAATGCGGTAACAAGTGTGAAGGGATCGATATAATGAGGGTCTTTTGCTCGAGTTTTTATGTCTCATATTTCGATGTTACAAACTATACATAAATGATGAAAAATGATTTAAAAAAAACACACAAACGTGGCAATGTAAAGAAATCCGTAGCATTTTTCATATATGTTTGATTTCTACGAATGCCAAATGACCCCTCTACCACCACTTTCCAGGTCGGCATCGCTTTACCAAACACCCTGTATATTATTTTTCGATCTGTCAAAAAGGTTTCATTAGAAATACCTCCTAATAATAATGTTGATACCGTAATAACTTGAAAATATCGAAAAATATAAAAAAAATACAGGTTGCTATTTTTTTAATGCCTATTACGCCACAGCTCTTACAAATATATCTGGAAAACTAAACACCAGACGTCAAAATGTGCATTTTAAAAAACAAAATTGACTTGTCCGAGCGTTTTTGTCAAAAAGTAACGGGGAAGTTTTTATCGACTTAGTTACATATTGGAAAAATATCTAGACATTTTTACTTCATAAATCGCTAGCGTTAGAAAACTAGGTAAAAGTTAAAAATTATGTGACACTCACTAAGTACACAACAATTTATTTGATAGATCATATGACAGAAAAATTCATAGCACCCTTATTATTTGTAAATTATGAAGTTAAAAAATCAAAAATGTAACAACATTTATAATACAACATTTATCTTTCAAACTGGGTTGGTCTGAGAATGTGCCAACCTCCAATATTATCCCCACGGTGCAGATTTTTACAAAATTTCATTGCAGTACAGATTTCATTAATCTCGTTCTGATATAAGACTCATCCAGAAATGTAATGTTTTAGTGACTTTTAATTACTAGCATTTGTCCACTAAAGTATGTGCAGAGAATCAAATTTAAATTAATTAAATAATTTGAATTTTGCTCCATAACTTTAAAATTAAGCAAAATGTGGGAAATTTATAGAAGCACAATGCGTTTGTTAAGATAGCAGCGGTTTCAGTTAGCTTACTAATAGTAATCAGGGGCACAGTGACAAAAATATTGCATGGTTAAATGGTATGTACACTATGGGCTATGGTAGGTACACAAAAAAAAATCACCCAGTACATCTAGCACGATAATTTTACTGAAATATTGCTTTTGGCATACTAAATAATTGTAGTAAATTTTAATTTGACGTAGTACTTTGTTCTGGAGTTACGTAAGAAAAACTGTAAAATAATTGAAAGTTTAACATCTTGTATCTTATTAACGGTGCATTTAGGGCTAATGTGGTCCAACCTATAAGTACACTAGCAACATTTGGGGGAAAATGTGGCGCCAAGATATTAGTATGTTCATAATATTACTGAATATTGCTTTTGGCATACTAAATTGTAGTAAATTTTAATTTGACGTAGTACTTTGTTCTGTAGTTACGTAAGAAAAACTGTAAAATAATTGAAAGTTTAACACCTTGTATCTTATTAACGGTGCATTTAGGGCTAATGTGGTCCAACCTATAAGTACACTAGCAACATTTGGGGGAAAATGTGGCGCCAAGATATTAGTATGTTCACCTTGACTATAGGGAGGGCGTAGATGCCTCACCTTGGCAATCCAATAATTGAAATGGTCAACAAATAACCCCTCTCTATATCCATCGGTTTCTAATAGCATTCTTATTTTTTGCTGTTTTCTTGTCGGCCAAAATTGCTCGACGATTTTGAACTGTTCATAATTATAAAAAATACTAGAATAAGTAATACATTATTCAACACAATTTTAATTTCTGAAAACGCTGTTCTAGTCGTGTCCATACTATTTTCTAAAGCCTCTAAAAATTCTAAGGGTTGTAGTAGCCCCTCATTATCAAAATATGGTATTACTTTAGTAATCTCAAGCAACGAAAACTCTTCAAACCAGTAATTATTACTGCCAGCCTGTACATTATTTACTATGCTATTAGATGCAGCCTCACTATTAACATTAGTTGGTATATTATTTAAAGTTTGCATGGTATTTACATGATTTAGCTTATTATTACATACACTATTCGATTGGTTAACTATAGTGGACATTTTATGCATTAAATTATTAAAATCAAGAACGCTAGGTGGAGGCAGATAGGGCGTATATTATTGCCCCCCAAAAGGTATATGCCAGGATGGTGGCATTAGTAAAACCTATAGGCGTGAAAACGGGTTGGGTAACCCCGACAGTGTTTGTTTCCCTATGATGAACAATTAGCTGTGACATTGTGAAATTACTCGTTTGTGTAAAAATATCATTATTATCTATGGTCGTCATCGTAGACCTTGGTAACTCCCAACTAAAACCTGTAGTGGTGGTGGTCAAAGTAGTAGGATTCACCCCCGTAGTCACATTGTTGCTCATTATGGTAGGTGTGTCAGATTGATGTAAAATTCCCAGCTTGCTCTGATGTAGTTTCCGGCGACCTTACGTTTTCCAGCGCTTCGTCATTTTCCTGAAGCAAACCACGATGCATCCTACTGTAATCCTACTGTAACCAGGAGTACCATCCATTTCTATTCCAAAAATCTCCAGAAAAAAAAACCGATTTTCCTAGCCCCACGTTGGGCGCCACGATGCGGTAATCTCTCCTGGTAATATTTAGATATTCTTTAATCGATGTTTAAATAGAAATGCCCCACGCAAGTTGTTACGAAAACCCACAAAAAATACTAAACAAACCTAAAAGACCGCGCAGAATAACTAGCAGAAAGAACTCTGTTCGTTTGCCTATTACCACAGGGCTCTTTCAGCTTCTTACTTAGCTTGCGTAGGTATAATAGTCTAATAATCCACCTTATCTGATCGTGCTTATTTCTCCCAACACTTTTTCCGTAGGCCGGTGTTTTTTCGGCCGACAGGAAATAAACGCAAATAAGCTAACCCGTATGCACAGTGTTGGGCTAGATGGTAAATACAGTTAAGTGTAAGCTAGAGCACTACCGATGTTTCTTTCTGCCACAGGGCAATTTTCTATATACCTAAAACGGCCCTATTATTTTGAATTCTATCGATTTTAAAGTTATGCTGGTTAAAACTGAAGCACGATGTATATACCACCTTCAGCTTTGTTTAATATAATGCAATAAATATAGTGAGATTTTCTAACCTTCTGTGGTGAAAAATGCAAATGCTCCAAGGAGGGCCCACAGCAGCACGACAATAGTCAAGCCCAGCTGCGAGAGGATCCACTGGCTCACTACTCTGCAGCAGCATGTAGCCCTGATGGCACAGTTGGTTTCTGATGGGCTTAGTTTGACATCACAGTTGGTTCCGGGCCAAAATCGGAGTCTGTACGGCACTAGGTGGGACGTCTGGACGGAGGCATCTACCTTCCTGCTCTTGTAGTTGTTCTCTAAGTTGATGTGGTCGACGTTTATACAGGCATCTCCTATTCCGCTTTTCATTTTATCGGGAGCGCCTCCTGAAAAATTGTCCATCTTTAACTAATATATTTTACTTATAAGAAGTCTTTTATCATACACATCAGGTTTCTTGTGACGTTGGTCTTTTGGTAATGATCCCAAATTAATTGTTTTTTTTCTATTACTTTTGTTTCATATGTTATAATTGCATTTGCCGAAACCATAAAATTTAATACACTATATACCTACGTATATATATATATATATATATATATATATATATATATATATATATATATATATATATATATATATATATATATATATATATATATATATATATATATATATATATATATATATATATATATATATATATATATATATATATATATATATATATATATATATATATATATATATATATATATATATATATATATATATATATATATATATATATATATATATATATATATATATATATATATATATATATATATATATATATATATATATATATATATATATATATATATATATATATATATATATATATATATATATATATATATATATATATATATATATATATATATATATATATATATATATATATATATATATATATATATATATATATATATATATATATATATATATATATATATATATATATATATATATATATATATATATATATATATATATATATATATATATATATATATATATATATATATATATATATATATATATATATATATATATATATATATATATATATATATATATATATATATATATATATATATATATATATATATATATATATATATATATATATATATATATATATATATATATATATATATATATATATATATATATATATATATATATATATATATATATATATATATATATATATATATATATATATATATATATAGCATATATATATATATATATATATATATATATATATATATATATATATATATATATATATATATATATATATATGCTATATATATATATATATATATATATATATATATATATATATATATATATATATATATATATATATATATATATATATATATATATATCTATATATATAATATATATATATATATATATATATATATATATATATATATATATATATATATATATATATATATATATATATATATATATATATATATATATATATATGTATATATATATATATATATATATATATATATATATATATATATATATATATATATATATATATATATATGTGTTACATAAGAGTCTCCATAGAACATAGTTGTTTCTTATTGAACTTTCTAATTATCTTAACAAGGCTAAATAAGGCGCAAATATGCCAGAAATATGAACGAATGTAAATCACTTTGTGGACAACAACTGTTGGGACTTACAGCTTTGCTTTAATATACATAAGGCTATCACGCAATGTACCCAAATAGTTCATTAGTAATTTGAGAAAATTAGGACACCAGAGGATAGGTAATTTGAATAAGTGGGGTGGGTCGATATTAGTAGATACATGTAGATTTGGACGCGCGGGAAACGATTTGAAAACTACAAATATTGAATGCGTCTTGCAACAAGCAATAGAACGTCTTACCTTATGAACTATCAGCTAGGGATATTACACGATGCTATCATCCTCTAGAATTATTGTAGTCACAGAAAGATTAAAACTTGTATATTTCACCATTAAACGCTACCACACACGAGGAAACTACACAAAGTAAATGTTAGTGTTAAAACTCGATTACCTAATGTATACAAAAAATATCACAACTTGTTCAATGTTCAATTATTGCAACACCCTGAAATGCGCGAAGCATTGAATAAATTATGTTAAGTACGTCCGTGAACTTCAATAATACATTTTTAATATACCTACCTAGGTACTGTAAAAATAATATTGCTACCTACTCCATGCTGTCGATATAAATTCACTGGCAATGGCAAAAAGCTATACGTAATGCACCATACATCGCATTTTAATTGTGATTAATTATCATAACCGTCATCCGTAAACGATTTACAGGGGCGAGTGGGGAAGGAAATAAAGATTGGGTGATTTTGTATTGCAAATCAAGTTTGTTATAATCACGGCTTGCATGGTTACGTACCGAACGAGTTGTATGGGGCAAGAAGAATAAAATGGGCGATACTTTTCGTAAAACTTTCGTATAAAAATATTTGAAAAATTCTTAGTATAGATTTTCCAATTTCAATTTAAAATATCATAAAATCCGCGTCTCTACCAGGGATGTCCGTTGCTATGCCCCTCTACAATCTAAAATGGTATACAGTAGGCAGCGCGGCGTTATCGTCGATGTAATTTAGCCCCCTTATGTTAGTGTGGTGGGTTCTATTTAATTATTACAAGTCTTTTAGGGAAGGAAGCAAACGGCTGATTTTAAATTGTTCCCTAAAGTCTCCTGAATGTAATCTACTTGGTTAGACATCTGGAATTTGATGTAGGGGCACACGAGGGTGAAAAGGGGTGAAAAGAGAACTAATTTAAAACAAAAATTATAGAACGCCGCGCCGACTGGTTTATGATAGAAGCTACTAATTGACCGGAAATCATTCCATATTTTTCAGAGATCTTCAGAGTGATATGCGATTTGTTTTATTGATCACTTTTGAATAATGCTTTTTACCTTTAACTTACCTAATAAAGCACTAAATTTAAAGGCGCATTCATAATTAATTCTCCATAAACTTTTTTTACAAAGGGTACTATCCCGTACGCCCCTGGTTACATTTTAATAAATCGAATTAGCAATAAATTGTTATAAAGATACTATATTACGACTTTCACTAAATTGGCAGCTTCCATCATAAATCAGTCGATGACTATTTTTTTAATTTAAATTAATCCCATTTCCACCCCTTTTTGGCTTCTGCGCGCCCCTGGACCAATTTCCAGATGTCTAACCGGGTATGTTACATTCAGGATGCTCTACAAAATAAGTTAAAGTGGGTCGCTTGCTTTATTTCGGCTACGCTTTGACGAGACTAAAGTCGGCACGCTCGGCTTATCATAAACATCGGGTTTGTTATATAATATTGTTATTTAAAAAGGGGTTGTTGTCGATACTCTGTTAAAGGAAAACGGAAAAATAAAAATTGGGAAATATTGACTTGCTTCAAAAGACGTTACCCGAGGAACAATTTATAATTTTTTCAAGAAAATAAAGTTTAGACATGATTTCGAATAAATAGCGCGAATACCCTGATTACAGTTAACGATCTTGGAAACTTTAAGAGGTAAGTACCTATCTTATTACAGTGCGGATTTAAATCGAAAAAGTTAATAACCGTATAATAGAAATGACGCAGTCGTAGTAAGTCTACGGTAATGGAATCACGCCCTTTTGTGGAAATTCTACAGGAATATTTTTTGTGCAAAGTAAAATAATCAAATAGGAGAGTAATATATTTTGACGGGACCAGGTCTGGTCAAGATACGCATGATACAATGTTTACAATATACATATACCTACCGATCATTACACCACTTTCAGTAGGTAATAATTTATTGCTGTAAAACAGAAAAGTGTTACGCGTAGCCGACCGATAGTTCGGTCGGCGCGTTACGCGCGTCTATGGATGGCACCCGGTCGAGGTAGGCTTGCAAAGGGATACCGCGCTATAGATTTTGATAACGTTTTAAACTGAAATTGACAAAAACTATAAACCTTATATATTATATTATACATAAATGCTGTTTGTCATTAATCCATATAAATTAAGCACAAAATCAATTTATGAGGAAGCATAAAGTCTCTGTGTCAGATAGCAAAAGTTTTATGCCTGCATTTAGAAGGCATCTGTATTGTGTAGGAGTGGTGACATTTGATTTTACACGGGATACTTATATATATCAACAATGAGCTCCCGTCGCCCCCACGCTGTGCAAGACGCGTTTTCACAGATCTCTCCCGAAATACGGCAGTTTGCTTGTTAAGGTACAGACTCTAATTAAGTAATTGATTATCTGAGTAAGACAAATTGTGTAACGTAGTTAATTGTCCTTTTATGGACATTGGCAAATAACTGTAAACAATACACTATCACGGGTTACCTTGGAAACGATTTTTGTGTGTAAAAGGTTTTTATCCTACACTAGATGAAAATGGTATTTTTTGAGATGGGGACATGGGATCCATGGGGACTTTTGGTATTTGTTTGTAATGGTGTACCCAAGGTCTCTACCAAAATTTAGTTCTGTGCGAATTTTTGTTATTTGAAATGTCTATTTTGACCGGGCTATATATTTATTTTCAACTACCGAGTATTTCAGAACAAATAATTCAGTTATCGGGTTTATCTAACGAGGTATTTCCTTTGATAATAAAGCATAACCCTGTATTCAATATTAATATTTCAAAAAAGTTATTTCTTTCTGTAAATTAATTACTGTTATATAAAAAGTTTTGAGATTTTTATTTTTTTCTTGTGTAGGATAAAAAAAGTTGTATGCATCACGGCGGGAAAGGGATTTTCCGGTCTCACAAAAGTGGCAATTTCTTCTGTCAGTCCGGAAAACGTTTACTTTCCCACCAAGGTACACAAACTGCTACATTTCGTCCCTAATGTATCGAATATTATCAGCTTTTCATCAGTATCTCGCACGTTAGTGATTACCTGATGCACACGCATGAACCTGATGCACACGCATAGCTTAATTCATTTCGCGTGTTAACCTAACCTCCGATTTGCGCGCCTAGCAATACTGCTGACGTCAGAATCGGGAAAAATTATGTACTTACAAACGCCGCTAGATGTCCAAGACTTAAACCTAACTTAACATTGTTACTTTATAATTTATACTGATTTATATTATTGAGTAAAAATTCAAGAAACTTTTGTCACCAAAACACTTTTGTTGTTACGTTTTATGCTTTGTTTAAGCCTTAATTACTTATTCCAGTAG
>CAXKVY010013101.1:0-12830 GCA_964058915.1 Tetropium fuscum
GGTATACAAAAAAATAAACATAATGTAATACATGAAATTATAGTATATGATAAAATAACAAATAATTTACAAGATATTGTAGAACATTTAAATAAACATTATGTAAACCTACCTATGAAAATAGATGACAAGTTTACTTCAGTGAATTCAAATGTTACTATCAAAAAAACTACAATATACTACAATATTTATTGAGCAGTAGGTATACTATCATTATGGAATTAATAAATCTAATTATTTTGACAATTGACAAATACATTATACGTTAAAATTAGTCGTCAGTAATATTGCAAAGCGATTAACATTTTTGATTAATTGGTCTCTAGCAGACGGTGTGTTTCCGGATGAATTTAACATTGCCAAAGTAATTCCTCAATATAAAAAGGGAAATAGGTCACATGTTGATAACTATAGACGTATTTTTCTACTGTCGTGTGTCTCAAAACTATTGGAAAGAATAATATTCAATTAAATGGTTCAATTTTGATAAATAGGGCATATTATGTACTGAACAACATGGATTTTGAAAAGGTACGTCAACTCAATCGGCATTCTGGGTTTCCTTAACGCACTATATGATAGTCTAAATAATAATAAAATGTGTTGGTGTTTTTATGGATCTGAGTAAACCATTCGATCTGGTAGATCATGCTTTACTTATGGAAAAATTGAATAAATATGGTTTTTGCGGAAGCTTTAGTGATTGGCTGAGTTCATATCTGTCTAATCTCCAATAGCTGGTAGAAATAAGCGGTATATCATAAAAATTACTGATATATAACGGTGTCCCTCGGGACTCTGTTATGGGGCATTTTCTTTTTATACTATTTGTAAATGATCAGCAACCAAGTCAGCCAGTCAGCAACCAAACTAATTTCATTTAATAAAGGCGACAATTATTATTATTATTACCTAAGTATCTATCATATATTTTTATATATATTCACAACTTAAAATAAGGGACGTGATGGACAATGACAATTATGAGAAATAAACGTTGAACATGTTACTATTGATAGGTCTGTGATTTATAAATTGCCTTTTTGAGGAATAATATTCTCCTATCAACGAGTAATACGTGGAGCCAATGGATCGTCAACAATTATATTAGAATCCTTGTTATTCCTAGAAGTGAAGTTGCAACTGATTTATTATCACCTATTTTATTGGTATTAGCCTGGTTTAATTAGCGTACATGCAATGCTTGGCGCCCTGCATTAATTATTTCATTGGCATATTATGTATGTCCAAATTAGATTATATTACTACGCAGTCAATTATTAGTACGGATGCTACTGCATCAGTTTGTAATTATTATAAATAAGTATTATTATTGGAGTGGATCTGGAAAGAAATATGGGTAAAAAACAGACAACTCAAGTTTAATATTTTTTTCCCAATTTATCAAATCGGGTCCTCCCATTATTTTGGTATGGTTTGTGCAGACCGTGTCAATGGGGGGCAGGGGGGAACGATCAATTAAAACATGGGAAAAGTGTTTTTTATGCATATGTCCGCGGTTTTTGACTTTACAAAAAAAAAGTTGATATAAAGAATTAAGAATACGATAAAGCACACACGCTCATTTAAAGCTAAGCGAAATCGGATTTTTTTTGTTGAAGAGCTATTATGAAGGAATTACGAGACCACAAGCTGGAAGTGATGGAATAATGAGGGGGGAGGAGGAGGGAGGGAAACGAAAATTTTCAAAATGTTCATAACTTCTCTGAATATTGACCGATCTTAGAAAGTCAAAATGTAGACAACAAAAATTAAAAATTATAAAACAAGTGGTGTAAAACTTAAGCGTTACACAAATATATATTTAAATCTACTCATTACACCAAGCAACTTTACACTCATTACACCAGCTTTAAAAATATTATTTATTAGCATGAAATAGCCGACATCATCGAAGAGGTTTCCTCATTGCAAAATCAATGTTACTAATTTAGTTCATTTTCGTTGAACTTCAGAACCTTGATGACCTACATGCAAGCAATTAATACACTTATTGTGTACATGTTGCGATAATGAAACAATAACAAATGACATAACCAATTTTATTAAAAAAAATAAGTGTGGAATGCGTATAGGAAAAAAGTTATACATATTCTTACAAACTCTTGCATATGGCAATTTTTTTACAAAATGTCATATCTCAGAAACGCTTGGATTTTGGTATAGAGTACGTTACATATTGTTGGTTTACCTTTTCTTCAACTTTTTGAAAATTTTATAATATATAAGATTTCATTTAAAATAACAAAGCAAGCAAGCCAAATGGGACCACCCCCTGATGATATCCTATAGTATCCAGCACATATCATTAGAATTGATTAAACCGCTCTAGAGTAATGGATAAATAATGTAAAATAATAAAATAAATAATATAAATAATATAAAATAATATAAATAATATAAAATAATATTTATGGCCCGATGCCCCGCACTCCTATCCGTTCTCCTGCTACGTAGTAAAAACTTTGAAGTCACCTAGTCCCCTAGTACCCTAGTCCCCTAATCATCCGATTTTGATCTAGTTGGGATAAAATTAAAGATAAGAAAAAAATCTGTCGACAGGTAAAAAAATATTTCCCCTCCCCCTTCCCTCATGCCGGAAACACCGTTTGAACAAACGGAAAAATCGTGTTTTTGCGGTAGGTGTATTTTTGCGACAAAAAATATATTCGCTAATGCCCTCGGATAGCATATGAAGAAATGAAGAATAAGCCGTTTGATTTTTTAAGATCGGTCGATATTTAGAGAAGTTATGAGCATTTTAAACATTTTCATTTTCAAAATCAACATTCAAGATGGCGGCTCTAATATAGCGGACAGAAAAAATATCCAATGATGAATCCATACTTTGTTCTTATATTGAATACCGGACTCAGCGAAGAGTCGGGTAAGAGACTCTTATAAAATGTTGCACATTTTATAATTTTACTAGTTACTTTTTATCTTGATAAAAACTTTTAGTGTCGCTAAGTCTTGCAGAAGTAGCAGTTTCGGTTGCCGAAAATTGAAATTGATGTGTTTCAACGATCGATGTTAAATCGATTATATCGAATCGAATATATCGAATTATGACAATATAAGAAAAGTTTCATGATTTTAGCCTTTTAGAAGTACCTTTTCCATGATATAAAATTGCTGAATATTAATTATCTCCAATAAGTAAAATATTTTTTAGAATTTAGAATTTTAGTGAAATAATTATGTGGGTCTAATATCCGATTGTAAAGATAATAATCCTTAATTTCCAAATGTGCCAGGTAGTTTAAGTAAGAAAAAACACTTTCATAAGCATATGATTGTTACTAATTGAATGGTTGTATCAAAATATTTTATATTGATGTTTGAAACCATAAAAATTTAAATTCAGTACTTTCACACATAATGAAAAACCGAGTTAAATTTCGCGTGGTTAACACCATCTCAATTGTTCTATAATTGATCCTGTGCAGATGGCATTAAAAAGCGGTCTCAAACAGACGACTTGATACTGCGGTTGTAGAAATGGCTGTAGCATAAGTCGGTATGGCCGGAAGGATACTGGAACAAACTGCATGAATTGGAGGACATTTCCATGCAAATTAGGCTGTCACGATGCGTCACAGCCGCATACTGTCATCAAACCTCTCATAAAGCCGCAGCAGCTACAACGGGAGATGATGCTAGTGCCGGGATGTCGGACGCATTGCTCATTTCAGCATTGTCAATAATTAGTAATGAATTTTCCAACCGTCATATTAAATCACTTATCTAATCATATTTCTTCATTTACCTCATTCTTTCTTTCTACTCTTCTAAGTTACCCCACATGTATTATCTATTTTTTTTTAAATATATACTCGTTAAACATAGTAGATACAATTTTCTTTAATTAAACTTTAAAATACATAGTATTTGGTTAACGTTGTGCACAATATGAAAGCTAACAGAACAAGAGGCATTTGTTTAACACGCGGCATTTGTTTATAAACATTTCTGTGGAAATATCAATCGCTCACTTATCGTTAAAAAAACAGTTACATGTGATTCTAAATTATTATGCATGCGTGGCTAAATTATTAAGCACAGTTTTTAAGTAACAATAACAAAAAATATGGTAATTATTATCAATAACATAATATTAAATCAATAATCAAAATTAAGTAACAGAACGACAATATATATATATATATATATATATATATATATATATATATATATATATATATATATATATATATATATATATATATATATATATATATATATATATATATATATATATATATATATATATATGTTTTATTTAATAAAATGTTCAAAATTACCTACTTCGAGCCTTTCCTAATATTTCCACCGAAATGATCTGCATTTCTCTCGAAAACGGTCACTCGAAGAGAAATATAGAAATTTAGGAACACCTTTTTTACATAGAAATGTACAGATAGCAACAGTAAAATCCTGACCTCGCAATATAACGATTTTCTAAATATGGCCTTTAGTAAAATCCGGTTATACATTGAGCGATGCAGATATTTTTGTTTTTTTGATATGTTGTTTATGAAAAGTTAAAGCAATGTTAAATCAAAGTTTTCGTCCTCGACAGACTACCGGGTCATTGTCAAAAATCAAGAAAATAACGCCCATAATAGGGTATGATGGATTCATCGACAGCGACCTCAGATTCAATTGGTGCATATTGGAGAAATTGAATTGTAAATTGCATCTCATTGATCCTGTTACGAGGACATTATGTACATCCTCGCTATCTCCTCAAAACTTCTACGCACTGGAACATATCCCATCAAAAGGAGGATACTAATGAAAATATACATTTCATTATTGGATAACTCGAAACTGGATGTATCTTTCTCCTTTCTCCTGCGGCATAATTAGCTAGTATTTGTCCAGATTCTCCACAAGTTGTAGTGTTAACATTATCTCAAAAAACTGAGATGGAGAACTTTCTGGGCCAAATGAAAGGGGCAGAGGATAGTGAAATCCATTTGATTCAGTAACTACATCTCTAACGAGATCAGCTTTCTCTATCCACTGCGTTTTTGTATATTGGCTATTCTTGGACGAACACTGGTAGCTCTTTGCTCACGTAGTGAGGGTTATATTATCTTCAGAATCTTCATCAAATATATTCCCGGCTTCTATATTGTTATCTTTGAAATAATATTCAGCTTTAGCAGCTAGTTGTCTGTGATTTAGTTTATCTGGATCGTTGCACTCTTCATCCCTAGTCAGAATCTGTGACCCACAAATAATTTAGGCTATATTAAAAAAATATTTTACTTCTGTATGCATCTAAAACTACTTCATATTTTACATACATGTCTTATTTATGTAAATACCATTCTATATTCTTATATATTAAACCATATACATAACCATACTGTACATCTATTCTCATATGATTATCTGGTTGCATACTAAGCACTGTTGTTATAAATTAATAACTGTAGTGGGTCGTTACAATTTCCTGTAATTATGTTGTATATATTTTACGTCATGAAATGTCTAACGTAACAATTCATATCAATCATGCGTCTATCTATATTCTTAGACAGAAAGATATGTTTTTGATTGTACTAATTAAGACTTTTATTTTCCATTATATGATAACATACCTATATGTTATATATTATCAGATTTTTCTGTTTAATATTATTTTACATTGGTTTATATTCATATTATTTGTGACATCATTTATTTTGTTAGTTGGTTATTTCTGGATAGGGCTGGAACCTTTGATGTAACTGTAACACTCGGAGTAGTTTCCACAAACACCAAAACACTTTCACTTCGCTCGACGCGCGTTTCGCCAACCAAATTGGCATCATCCGGAGACGATTAAAACTGTTGGTTATTATAGTTGGCTATTATAAATCTGAAATATGAAATTATTGAATATTATAAACTTTTGCCACCAATACGATATTCAATGGTCGGTTTTCAATAATAATGTTCTGACTAATATTTCTAATATGATCATGCGTTTGAGTTTTTATGTTATTAATTATTTATTTCAAGTTAATAAATGCTTTTTGACGTTTTTGACATTTAAAAATTTAATTAAATACTTTTAAACAAAATTAACTTATCGAAGAGTCGTAGTGTGCGTCCGTCCGTTGATCTGCCCGGTTGCCCCGTTTTTTGTTAACGCTATCTCAAAAATGAATGAGATTAGTAGGTAAGAAAAAAGGAGTTTTATGCATGCTTTTGTAACTGAATACCTATGAAAGGTACTGAGAAATGAAATAGAGAAGTAACTACTGTCAGATAAAGCGACTCTGGGCTACTTGATATTACTGCATACCTATTCTTTTGGAGGGCATTGAACCGAATTATTTCAAATTTTAATTTTTCTCATTACTCTGTTATTGCTATTATGTTTTTATGCTTGTTTAAATAAAACTATGTTCAAATAAAGTTGGAGAGAGAAATGTTCTTAAATTATTGAAATTGTTAACAAAGATCTTTAAAATGTAAATAAAATTGGAGATTGAAATGTTTTTAATGATTTAAATTATTAACAAAGATCTATAAAACTATCTACTACATCTACAAATATCTACTACAGCTAAACGGAGTTTGAGATTTCGATAGCGATGACCAAAATTGGATCGCGCTATATAATTACCTTAATTTTTGGAATTTTTGGAAGGAATTTCTCCTCAAAATAAATGTTCAAGATGGCGGCTCTAAGATGGCTAATGAATTTTCCCATTTTTTGTCCGATGTGACTGAAAATATATATCTCGGGGAATTTTGGGGTAGCAGATCACATTTTTTTTCAGAACAAATATTGAAGATTGCAGCTCCAAGATGACATGAGTTTTAAAGGTAGATTGAACTCAAAATTTGTGTCTTGAGGTTTTAGTGGTAGAAAATCACAGATTTTCAAACAGAATAAATATTCAAGATGCTTGACGTTCTCGACATTTATGGTCCCATTCGACTCATGCTCTTTGTCGTTGTTTTCGGAGTCCCAGATCATCATACTCCCATATTTTTTTTTCTGAGATAGGCATCTGAGTCTCTAATAATTCTAAATATTTAAAATATTGACTCGGGTTCGATTCAATTATTACCTAAAATATTTACGTTTATAAGATAAACAGAGAAAAGGCAGATATAGTACCAACGTACCCGTAAAATATGCATTATAGCAGTAGTAAAATGATACAGACCTACAACAGGAGTGAGCCGCAATATCAAATAAGGATAAAATACCTACCAACAAATAAAGCCAGTTTAATATCTAAGAAAAGGAAATAAATGAATACGAATGGGTCATAGCCGACAAACTTTCCTTATAATGCTGGTGACTGCAATAGGGTAGTCAGAATTACCAAATTGATATCGCCTTTATTTTTACGATGCTATCCGTCGCCATACGATGTCTCAATACCATGAAAAAATCATGATGAGCGCAGAAAGTTTTTATTCACGTATAAATGCAGCGAAATGGTTGTATAACGTTTTTAGAGCTAGTGAATAAATAATATACTTCTGCAGGTTATGTTTAATATTTATCTCATTAGCTGTTTTGTTCATACTTTGATTATATTTTCGTGGAGTACTTACTTTTGTGGTTAACTATTTTCTGTATAGTATATTTATTTGCTTAGGATAAGTAGGTTAGTTCTCGGTATTAACAAAAAAAAACGATAGTTCGATAAAAGCGAGAGAGCGCGCGACTAAAAATCTACGTGGGTGAAATTACTTTTCATTATTAATTGTCTCTGATAAAACAGATAACCATACACGGTCTTGTGGCACTCCTATTTGTAACTTAACGAAGGCCCTATCTCGGTTCAAGATATATATTGGTGTCTTTTCGATAGCTAATATTCCGAGACATGCAATAAAACCATAAACACTCCATAATTAGACTCAAATACATGGGAATTCTGAATGTTAGCATAAGAGTTGAACGCATGTGATCTACTGTAGTATAATAGGTACACGATTTTATCGTTTAGGCTCTATTATTTATTCTGTGGAAAAATTTGTATTAATATGTATTAATATTAAATAAGAGGCAGATAATCTATAATAAAAATTATAATTATACCTAATATGCACGTCGTAAAATATACATTTATAACATTATTATACTCTTCGGTGCCAAAGCATAATAGTAATAATAATAATAGTAATATATGTAATGTTTTTAAAGAATATACACATACATAACAAATTTTTGTCAAAACAGATGTTAGAAGGAAATAAAATGGATATTTTGTCGTAAGGTCGATTATTGATCGTCATATTTATACATTTCTGCAAAGAGCCTTTAACTGCATGGAATATACGAAAAAAATAAAATAATATGTATCCTACGCATGACTATCTACTCGCCACAGATCAACTGCACATCCTGGGGATATGATACAGTTATTACGGGCTATTTGAAATTATTCCAAAAGATATCGGATATCAAGAAAACGTATAAATAAACGACACAAAGTATAACAGAAAAATCATTGAGATAAATGCTACAAATAATTCACGAATTGTTAATGTTAAGTTTTCATAAACAAAAGCTAAACCTCCACTGGGTCAACCCTTGGAAAAAATATCTAGTAGCTGGAGAACTAACAACAGAAAAGTCCCTGGGTCAACAAGGTTTCCGGTAAATTATTTAAAATCCACGTTTCACACTCGAATAGGGACATCGATATAGAAGTGTCCTTGAACAAATTCCTCAAGATCCTTGTAGCGATCCTTGTAGCAAAGTCAAGAGCGCCAGAAGCAAGGCTCTGTCGGTGGGGCCCATCAGCCAGGGAGGTTACGTAACTTCACTTGACACTGATCACATTTTTGGGGAGGGTTACGTGAAATGCGTGGCCTACCCCTTACGAGGCGGTCTCGGACTACATAGATATAAGTGGTAAAGAGTGACGGTACCGCTCGGCCCCCTCCTATCGAGGTCACATCATTAGCCAAGAATATTGGCGCACTAGCTTGCCCGCGCACCCAAAGTACGACGACAAAAAATAAGCAACCAATGGAAGCGTTCTAAACTTGATCCTTTTCTTATGAATGTGTTTAAATCCTAATAATTCATTTGAATTTGTATATGGTCTTTAGTTATGTCTAACTTTAATTGATTTTAAGTATTTATATAAAATTTCTAATTTTTACGAAATTTTGTTAAAAATGTTAGGTTACTTCTGAGCTTGCGGCCTCTCTTGTCGGGGACATCGCCGGGCCGGGGGCCCGTGGCATTTTGCCAGCCCTGCCACCCTATAGTTACGCCACTGGTCTCATATCATATTTCTCCAAACAGCTTTCATAAAACGCACAGCATTTTTGCTATTTGCAGGGTTACCTAATGTTCTATATTATTTACTTTGCATTACGTAAATATAGGCATATAGAATAGAAAAGGCTCCCAAATACCTCCCTATTTCCCTCCGTATTTAGAACAAATAATTCGACCTCATATCGTTTGCATGAAATTAAATGTTACACGCAGAGCATAAGAAATCAATACTTGGAACAACTTGAAAATTTGCCAAACAAAATATAATCAAAGAGTATCTTTTAAGAATCTGGAGGTCACTGATCTGGTTCTAAATATCTGTTACCGCTATTTCAGTAATTTAGGATATAATCCCACCCAAACCCGCAACGGAAAATCCTGGGTAATATTTCCACATGTCGAGTATTCGTATATTCTCTAACGGCAGGTATAACTTCCTGGAATATTGAAGTTGCCCTGAAAAAATAACCGTAACGTATAAATATTTTTTTTATTAGTATCCTTGTATGGAACCTTCGGTAGGACAAGAGCGAGGAAAAGAGACTAAGCAGCTTTCCACTAATATTTAAGCAGAACACACGGCATGTATTTCTTTAGCCGAGTTAGCATCCGAGACGATTAAACCGAGTTTAAAATGATTAAAACTGATTGTTAATGACAGTTTTAGTAATTTCCAAATTATGCTAACTTGGCCATCAAAACGCGCGTTGAGTGCTGTATTATTTTTCGCTGTTAGTGGAGAGCTTGTGTTGGTTTTTGTTTTCATTATAATAATAGTAATCCTTTATTGTCCAACAGGCTTAAGCCCAATTATAGGACAAAATAAATAAAATACAGATAGGCACGGTTATGTAAAGCGTACAGACAGTACAACAATAATTTTGAATTTTCTGAATAGTACAGAATTTAATTTATTGAGAGAGCAGGAATTTATATCACAAAATTCAATAATACAATTAAAGTTCTTTCACATTGTAAATATTGTATATTTATAATATATATATATATATATATATATATATATATATATATATATATATATATATATATATATATATATATATATATATATATATATATATATATATATATATATATATATATATATATATATATATATATATATATATATATATATATATATATATATATATATATATATATATATATATATATATATATATATATATATATATATATATATATATATATATATATATATATATATATATATATATATATATATATATATATATATATATATATATATATATATATATATATATATATATATATATATATATGTATATATATATATATATATATATATATATATATATATATATATATATATATATATATATATATATATATATATATATATATATATATATATATATATATATATATATATATATATATATATATATATATATATATATATTAGTTTTTGCTATACAAGTGTGAAATGTAAGTATTTGCCTCGATAGCAACTTTAAATTCCTCCATAGTTGTTTTAAATTTTTCTTTGGAATTCCTGAGAGTGGAGTGGATCTTGGATTCGAAAATAGACAATTCAAATAAAAATTTTTTTTTTGCCATTTCTGTCAAGTCCTCCGTCATTTTGACATGGTTTACGCAGACGGGGTTAAGGGGAGGGATGGGGGAACGATCAGTTAAAAGCATGGGTTTTTACCGCATTTCGGCGGCTTTTGACATTACAAAAAATATAAAAAATGAAAAGTGGGAAAAGTAAAAAATGAAATGAAAAGCTTTTTTTCGCCCTTTACTTATAGCCCAACTAGATTAGAATCGGATGATTAGCAAGGGACTTCAAAGTTCTTACTATGCAGCAGGAGAACGCATAGGAGTGGGGGGCTCTGGCTGGGTTCAAAATCAAGGGGAATTTTCTTTTTCTCTGAATAGTGACCGATCTTAAAAACTCAAACGGCGTTGTGTTAGCTGTGTTTGAATTAATAATTAATAGTTGAATTAATAATTGAATAGTGAATAGTGAATAGTTGAATAGCGAATTAATAATTATCCGATTTCGCTCAACTTTAATGTGGTTTGTCGTACTCTTAATTTTTGGTACAATTTTTTTTTCGTAAAGTCAAAATCCGGCGATATATGCATTAAAACCGTTTTATCCATTTTTCCCAATAAAAAAATTTCCCATGCTTTAATTGACCGTTTAATCAGAGGAAATTATATTCCTTAAAAAGTCTCAACAGTAAGCAGACACTATTTAAAATAAAAAAATACCTATTAATAATTAGATTTTCTCTGAGGATGATTGATTGATCCAATTTATTTTCCTATAAATAACCGAAAATCTCAAGAAGTTATAATTATAAATTAGTAATATCCAATTGATAATTGCAACATTAGGAAACTATTTCAATAACTTTGTGCAAAATTCTTAATAGAAGTTTCCGCAGTTAAAATAATATGGAAGTTTAACAAGAAACATTCCATATAGAAGTAAATTGTTCAAAACTAAAGTTATTGGAGGAGATTGGTATATTAACGCCGAATTGGTTGGCTACCCGCAAACTTTGCGAATTTGTGTGGCTACTTAGGTTCCGCCGAGACCTAGTTGGCACTCGTTATGCTATACCCTCAAATAACTATTAGACGCCCATATAATATATGTTTGCTGCGTGAAACTAATTTCGATGTATTTTCCTGCTAGGAAGTGGACAATTTTAAAAACAATATTTTATTAATTTATTTTACAAATATCATCCTCATTACCATTAGGTTGTACCATTACCATTTCTCATTACCATTTCATTGTACATTATTGAATGAACAAGTAATTAAACTAGTGATATATAATAAAAAGTTAATTAAGATAAGGTTAGGATTTACGAATATTTACATAGATACGTATTAGAAAAAAATATAATGATAATTAAGTTCTATTTCCGAAGAAAAACAAACTTGTGTAACTGCTGTCTTTGCCGAAAAATTTGTGATCTGCTACTCCAAAGAAACTCGATTTTGATTCGATGTTTGAAAATTTGCTGTCCAATTTGCATACATCGAGTTTTAGTCGAGTTTAGACCATAAATACCGAAAACGTCCACCATATTGGCGTCGCCATATTGCATATGTAATTTGAAAAAAACTTCGTAAACTGCTACCACTAAAACCTCGAGATACAGATTTTGAGTCGAATCTAACCAACCGTGAATCGCAGAATTCATCGGTTATCTTGGAGCCCGCTATCTTCTTGAATATTTGTTCGGACAAAAAATGGTGAGCTGCTCCCACAAAAACTCCGAGATACACACGTTGCGTCGTATCGGATCATAAATGGCCAAATTCTTGAGCCATCTTAAAACCTCCACCTGGAATATTTATTTAGAACAAAATTTCGTGTTCCCGAGATACCGATTTTCAGTTGAATGAAACCATAGGCAGTCAAAAGGTCCGCCAGATTAAATATTTATTTTGTAAAAAAACTGCGATTTGCTAACGCGAAATTCCCTTGATAGAGATTTTCAGTCGTATAAAACCTTAGACGGCAAAAATGAGTGCCATCGTG
>CAXKVY010013102.1:0-15650 GCA_964058915.1 Tetropium fuscum
CGCCTATTTTAGCAATGGGACAGGCTTTAGGCTACATTTAATTCTTATTGTCTTAATACTAGTATTTTTGTGGTACGCAAGGGCGTGGGTTGAGTTTACAAATATATATATATATATATATATATATATATATATATATATATATATATATATATATATATATATATATATATATATATATATATATATATATATATATATATATATATATATATATATATATATATATATATATATATATATATATATATATATATATATATATATATATATATATATATATATATATATATATATATATATATATATATATATATATATATATATATATATATATATACATATATGCAAAGACAAAGACAATGCTGTAGTAAAATGACATGCCTAGCAAAACGAAGACAGAGCATCTCAACCCGTGGTCTAAATCACACGCTCAAAAGGTAAGCCGCATCTCAATTAAAATATGTCAGAAAAATCGACACCTGCAACATATCACTGTTGCCTGTTTGAGCATAACGGGAACCTATGCGAACAACACTAACGAGAGCAATTGAGGTAGAGCTGTGTCTACCACCGCTAGATCTACATCTAGAATAAGTGGGTTTGACTACCATGACTCGCCGCAAATCCGTTGGCCTACTACCAAACATGAGCTGTGGCCAAACTAAACGCCGCCTGTGGACTGAGGCTGTCAAAGCGATACACTTTTTACAGGCATATGGAGATGGTATTCAGCCCTCTTGCTTGGGCTTGTCGTTGAAAAACCTTACACCATACAAACTACTGATCAAGATGAGACCGCTGTTGAAGGTGTAAACTATGTCTTCACAGACGGATCGAAGAAGAAGAAAGGAACAGTGTAGTACGAACAGAACTCGCAGGTATAACCATAGCCGCAGAAGACATTGCTCTCAGTGAAATAACGGACAAGACAATCAGAATCTGCACAGATAGTAGACAATTAGTACTGGCCCTGAAAAATTATAAAATAACTAAAGGGTCAACATGGGAATGTCACCAAGCACTTGTGAGAGCTTGTCAGATGAATAACATCTACCTATGTTGAGTAAAAACCATGCAACGTCAATAAAGAAGCTGTCAAATTGGTCAAGAAGGCAAACTGGGCATGAACAGTGATACATTCTAAGCCTAAAATCCTTAGGCCTGGTCCTTCAAGTACACTACCAATTGTAGCGAAACTCGAAAAAAACACACATAAGAAATTTAAGACGTTATGGGATGAAACAAGTAGCTGTCAGCTAGCCAAAAATCTCCTGAGATATCCCAGCGAAGCGACAGCGAGGAAGTATCTGTCAATGTCTAGGGGCCAATTTGAGGAAACGCCCCTAGGCAACATCATCACCTTTTTTACAACATTAGGCTGGTCGATGGCCTAGAGAGACATTTCTCTCACGGAGGAAGCACAAAGGGCCCAATGGGACCTAAGTGTGGTGGATCTTTGATCTGCACTCCGAACAGATTACAGATTACCTATACTATAGGTACCATATATTTTTTTGTAATATATTTGTTTTTATAAAAAAACCTGTCTTATTTCATTGCGTGTCAAGTCTGATTAACAGAATTTACAGCTGCCACTTATTGTTTTCTGTTTCTACGGTTTATTTAGTCTAGTTATTTATTCTACGGTACTCTTTCGGTACTGCTGACCGGTCAATAAGATATAAATAACAGTAGAAATAAAATCAATAATTGTCCAGCTGTGATTTTTCTGCCTGGAACAGTGATACATTCTAAGGATATTTTAAGTGCTACGAGAACCTCTAATTTATTAGCTAATTATTATCCACAACCCCCGTCATAAATGAAATGTTATCTATCATTGAAGATGATGCGATAATTTATTATGAGAACGGGCTTAGCCTAAAATAAAAAGTGTAATAAGACAATCGATCATAAAATACCTAATTACAAAAAACAAGTCAGTATCAGTAAAATACTTTGAAATATTAATTGACTGCCATTTGCATTAGACTAATAAATGGTATATTATAGGTAAGACGGGTTAAACTTTATTATTCAAATTTAAATATTTTACATATATTATTGAAATATGTTTATTTAAAAACGAATAGACCTGAAAATGTTAAAATAGATATATTTCAATATGGAAAATACTTAAATTTAAATAATATTCAGGTAGAAGATCCGGAAATCATCTAGTATATTCTACACCTATGAATTCAGTGTTAGACTTACATCAATCCCACTTTTGCCTAAATGATTTCAGATACTGAAAATTAACATAAATAAACTTATATAGAACAGGGCAATTAGCTAAAACGCCAAAATTTATTTTGAAATCCTGGCAGAAACGTCTATTGTTCAATCTAGCCATATATTTCCAGGATATAATATGTTTTATAATATTCTTCAAGCTAATATTAGACGTTGCTAGAAGTTATTATGTTAGAAAAATATTACGCAATAAACCTTTTTTTTATTTATATATTTACTTTTATAGGAGTTTGTTTAGAATCTTTGTATAATTAATTAAGTAGCATGATATTTGATTACTATCAGTCATTATTCTGCATTCAGAAATCTCATCCCTGCGGCACCGTAGGCCGTTCTCTCGCCTTGTTCTACAACAAATAAATTTTTTAAGTTACAAATTGATATAATTTAACCGGAAGCGATGCCACTAAATCCCTTAAGTATGGCAATTTCTTGTTAGTTTAAAGGGAATAAGAAAATATCAATTTCCAAGCGCGTCTTCATAGGTGGGTGGGGAAGGAGGCGCTTCTCGTATGGCTGATGGAAAAGTAAATGAATTTCATCCTTTAACAAAGAGTGTATGTGAGGGAGTATTGAATAAACATCATAAGGGTATCAATCACGCGGGATTTGGCTTTATCCATCTAGTCTCCTGGAAGTAGATTCCATAATTCAATGTTGACTTGGCTCTTTTGTATTGCGAGGTTAAGGATAATGCTGGAGGCAAAACATAAGTCAGCACGACAACCATTATGCGTTCGAAATGTAATGGTAGCAAGGGTAATAGTCTTGGTTTCGGATAATAATGTACTTTGTCACGATAGACGCTTCTGGAGAAGCGTAATTTATGAAAGCGAATGGGTACACATTCTGTATATATTTATTACCTATGAGTTTCTTCGTATTCTCCATTTACGTAATATGAGAAAAATAAGAGGATCTTTTCCAAATGAGAACGTGAAATGTATAGCTCTAAATCATCAAGAACACGTCCCAACCAATCAGTATTTATTGCAAACATGAGAGTTGTAAATCCTAAAATAGGATTAATCGAATTATTTATATATCTATAGAAATGTACACCATCTTTTAACATACTAAGGAAATATGTACCAAATTTAGAATTATTTTATTATTATCACCGAAATACAATTTACTATATTAACTAATTAAAACCACTTTATTAACCAATTAAAACAGGCATATTTTTATAGTTTAGATCTTGGGGATAAATTACTTAAAATTTATTTCTCACCAGTGCCAGTGGGGAGTTAAACCAACTGCTGCTAGGTGATCGAGACTTGGACTAAAAATTGTCCTCGATATATAACATAACTTTGTAAAATAAAATAAATATTAACATGTTTTAATCTTAACTCTAATCACTTAAAGAAATGAGGATTTTCAAAAAATTATTATTTATATTTAAAGTTTATAATAAATTCAACTTGTTTTTACACTTCTTATTATCTCTCTAGGTATAGAGTTTTTAAAATAATAATTGCATATCACCTTTTTTTCATTTACTTAATATAAAATATGCATAATTGTATTTATGGAAGTGCTCCTCCTACTATAGGTTTACTGAATTTTTATGGAAGCAAAAATCTGCTCCACTACATTCAAATTAGTCTGAACTCGCTTATAAATTCCCTTCCCCACTTCTCGCTGTCAGCGACAGAGCCCTCATAAAAATCGTTAATTATGTCACATTCCTCTTGCACCAGTATCTCATGCCATCCTGGTTTTGGTGGAGCTCCAACTCTCACGTTTCTGCAGCGGCCGTATCCGGTACATCGACTTTACTTTAACGGGAGTGTTATAATCTGGAAAGAGTTGTATGCAGGTATCTGCAGGATAATCTGGCGCCATATTCATAAAACCCCGGACTGGCAACGGTAGAGTTTATATGCTCAGATGGCTTTGCCATACAGTTTAAATGCGTTTCGCTCCATAGAGATTGTCGACACAAAGTAATTGAATTTCTTATTTGTGGAACGCCCTGGGGAATTTAGGTGGGCTACAAGGGAGTTTATTTCACAGGGAGATCGGAAAACGGTTTGTTTTATGCTATTCACAGGATATAGTAAGAATTATTTAATAAAAAATTTTATTTGTATTTAAATATGAACATGGGTATGAACTTACACGTCTTTGATGTTCATGATATATGACGTAATAATTGTAAATATTTGTTGCATGCTTTGAAAAATAAACGCGATAAATCACTGATTATCTCCCACATATGTCAAATTAGAATTTGTGACGAGTCACATGTTTGGCTAAGTTATGAACACACTAATCAACACATGATATTTAGCAGCGACTATAGTAGTGAAGCAAAGAGAGTTCTAACCCCCCCCCCACCACCAACATATTCTGAGCTTATCTCAGAGATGGGGTGGAAGAAATCACTCCTAAATGCAGACCAATTTCTCCTGTATTTATTTTTAATAGTGATTTATGAATGGCAATTCAATAATATTGGACAAAAATATAGTGTCTACCCTGAGATCCTATTATAACTTAAACTACAATGAACATGATATATCAAAATCCTGGGCGTACAATATGAGACATATTTAAAATTAAGCAATATTGGTATCATTTATAACAAATATTATAAAAATGCTGTTTTGTTTGTTACCTTTTATTGTCAATGTTAATACTTGTAAACACAAAACTATCACACGCGTAAGACACTGTTGCATTATGTTGGAGACCCCTACTGGTGTTTTGCTGAAACTGAAAACCTGCAATACTTGGTTGTGTTAATAGCTCAAGAGAAATCACAGCGAAAACAGGAACACTTGTCATGGAATTTATGAGATGTCTTCTTGAAAATATTTTATTACCTTGTTGTTATGCTATTTTACAGCTTTGAAAGCTTTCTCTGGATGGGACGAAAACTGCAACATACGTATCTAGGGCACCCTAGATAGTATTTTACGGCTTGCTTAAAACCACTACTTCTTGAAATTCACTATTTTATATAACATAACATCTTGGAAATACAGGTGATTGTTGTTATGCCCAAAGTTATGCCCAAATTTAAAACATTTACTTAAATTTTACTACATGCGTAGTGAAGGAAGTCTATTCACATAAAACAAAACACACTTCCTTGGTTACATTGTCTATCCTAATAATAATAGTTACCTGCCAACCAATCATGTATTATCATTATTTATTATTTTTATATTTTCACTACAGTTTATTATTTAAAACATGTCACATATTAAATTTATAATCTTTGCGTCGTTGAATACACATAATTTTTGCTTGGACACATACTACTTGACCATTTTAGCGGGGGCGGTGACCGATCGACCAACGCATTTTGCTCCGAGATTGTAATCTCGCATACCGTTTCCAGAGATGCTTCAGTGTACATTTAATGAGACATAGTTTAATAAGTTTTTGTCTTTGATAATAACTCATATAGTGACATGTCGAAGCTATTTTTTCGATAGGCTATTTATAGATTTTGGCGATAGTTATTTTATTGTGTTTCAATAGAATATCACCGAGTAAGTCATACCACTTATACCACGTTATACCACTATAACGCTCTGTCTTTATTTGGCTTAGTCATGAAATTTGAAGTCTTGGTCTGTTGCACACGGCCTAGTTTGGTTATGTCGTAGGTAGGTATATTATGATTCTATGCGTTTTATCTATACATATATATATATATATATATATATATATATATATATATATATATATATATATATATATATATATATATATATATATATATATATATATATATATATATATATATAAGTGGTTCGTTTTCATGTGTATAGTGGTTCATTTCCGTATGTGTGTCCAGATATAGCACTGGTAAGTGTGTTTTCCTTCTTATTCGTCTATTTGCTTATTTCTATGTAATGAAATGCTACAAACCCAAGATTACTTTTCACAAAACAAATATGAATAGCAAAGAATTTCAATGCTAATATATATATATATATATATATATATATATATATATATATATATATATATATATATATATATATATATATATATATATATATATATATATATATATATATATATATATATATATATATATATATATATATATATACATATATATATATATATATATATATATATATATATATATATATATATATATATATATATATATATATATATATATATATATACATATATATATATATATATATATATATATATATATATATATATATATATATATATATATATATATATATATATATATATATATATATATATATATATATATATATATATATATATATATATATATATATATATATATATATATATATATATATATATATATATATATATATATATATATATATATATATATATATATATATATATTGATATAAATGAAAAAACCAGACCTAGTAGCAGCTGTAAGAAATAGGCAAACACCATAAAATATAAATTAAATCAAATAGAATGAGTCAGATAGAGAGTACGTTGAAGCATACTATTTCAAAACAGAGGCAGAGGAAATATAGAAAAGTATTATAAGAAACAGAATTTGATAGGCTATCATATAGTAAGATCAACAAAAAATACATCCAATGCAGTAATTGCATTTGTTTTCCGATATACTTTCCCCTGGCAACGGAAAACAAAGCTTTAAAGAGTCGCAAAATGTAGTTCAACATTATAACACGCGTCCTCGCGTGCCTTTGTGTAAATAATTCTCAAAGATAATTTTACTAGTAATTTAAGTGATAGTATGTAGTTAAAAGTTAAAACCAACCTTTTGTGAACATTCCCTTATGTAAATAACCCCATATACATTTTAACTAATGATAGAAAGAGTTAGCTTAAGGCATCAAACAAGGTCACCACGGGGATATTTTTTCTAAGAAAATCAAGTAAAAGTTTCTATTAAAAGTCCAGATTAATAGACAAATTTCCATCAAACAACATTGAATGTGTTTTCAAATAATTTTTGTTATTTATCTTGTTACTTTATGTAATATTTAAAGGTAATTTAATTTACAAATAGTGTATCGAGGATTAAGCCCTAGACAGTTTCTTAGAGATCTACTTCCCTATTAATCTTCGTTTTAAAAAGGTGTTTAAATAAATGAAATAAAAATAAAAGAGTGTGATAAAGCAGGTTAGTTAGCAACTTCCATTCATGACCCAAGCCGCTAGTACGAGTGTAGCAGAAGAACATTCCTACCCAGCTTCCTTAGAGTGCAGCTAGAGGTCCAGTGCGGGAGTGTTTAAATTTTGAGAGTTTTGGAATAACGTTATACTAAGGTAATAAAACATCAATATTAATAACTTGACTTGAATTAACTTATCTAGAAAATAATCTAAACATAGGAGGTATTGTATGGACTAGGATTTAATATCCCATGTACCTAAATATTAAGTTATAAATAGAAATATGAAGTTAAGAATAGAACAGGCTAGTTTAAGACTATTGAAAGTCGATAAACAATAATATTTCCATAAAATTTTAAATAATTTAATGTCTAATATCATGATAACTATTTTTTATCTTCTTTAACACTAAAATAATTTAAAATTCATAATATGCTGAATATCACACTTATAATATAAATTTAAGATAATCTTTCACAATAACAATAATTGATTTTCAAGTTTTACTTAATACATTCAAATTTTAATAAAATAAAAAAATTGAAAGATACCGCTTACTTTGAACCTTCTCTGATAACTTTTTATTAAAAATCAAAATATAATAAAAATTAATAAAAAAAATTATTTTTGATTACCAACACAAAGAGCACAAGTGTTTCTATATATATATATATATATATATATATATATATATATATATATATATATATATATATATATATATATATATATATATATATAAATCCTGATATTTTAAAATAATTTTTCATAAGAACTGGCACCCATTTACAAGAGAATCTTCCTGACCTTAAGTAAAGAAACAGTAAGTATCTTTAAACCGACATCAAATTATATGATTTTAATTTATTTTTAAAATCATTGTTTATAATAACTGCCTTCTTACAAAGGCAAAATTACATTCAGCGCAATATATATATATATATATATATATATATATATATATATATATATATATATATATATATATATATATATATATATATATATATATATATATATATATATATATATATATATATATTTATAATAATTATGAAATAAAATTCAAATATAAGGACCCGTGCCATTTTCTTAATAACGTTTTTGTATGTCTCTATATTGAATTCAACTGTGCGAGTTTAGTGTTTACATTTGTTTGTATAAATTGACCGCTGGAACTTAGAGGCTCGCTATTGAGTTGAGTAAAAATATGCCGTGAAGTTGCGATTCGCTGAGGCTTTGAAACAATTCCGGCCTTTCAGCTTATATAATACAATTACTCGGGATAGTTAAATAGTGCGAATAGTTTAAATTTGTGTAAATGTAGTGCGTTGTTCTCTGAGGCAACTATGAAAGGGAGGTAGTTATCCGCAATACTTTCTTATTTAATATACGAGTCCTATTGTAAAGTGCGGTTCAACAGAATACAAAACAACGTCTTTATATTTCCAATAATGAACCAACTGACAATAATTCATAGAATAATTGTTAGATAACTATTTTTGACAAGACGACTTGGTTAAAAGTGGGACTAGATAAAATCAACAATAACATAAATATACTTTTTGTGACTTCTGTGGGGGTTTCGCAGTTACAAGCTGAATTTAACATAAAATTAAGGCTTTAATACTAATGTTACAAAGTCCCTAGGCCATCAAAAATTGTCATGTACAGAAGGGCACTAAAGTTATAAAAGTGTTAAGCGTATGGTGGATATAGACAATTATTAGCGATTTTTTGATGTTTTTCAAAATATTTTGTAGAACAAGTATTTTTTATTAATTTTACAGTATTATATTTTACCAATAGTCAGCCAGCTAGTTTTTGCAGAAAGAGTAAGTTAATAGAGTAAGTTAATAGAGTTAATAATAGAGTAAGTTAATAGAGTAAGTTAATAGAGAAAGCTAGTAAGTTAATCCGCTTCGTCATAATAAGCTTTCAAAACCTTATTGAAAAATATTTTAAAAAAATCACAATATGTCTCTTCTCTTCCACTATATGCGTAACTCGTTATTTAACTTTAGTGCATGACGATTTTTGAGTGCCCCGGAATTTTTAAACTTTAGTACGTAAGCCTTAATTTTATATCAAATACAGCTTTTAACAGCGAGACGCCCACAAAGGTCATATATATGGATGTATTTAAGCGCCGCGTACTATTCAAACAATAAAATTAGGATCAGTTTTCTAAATTTATATTATGACTATCTGTTACTTCGTTCACGGGAACCTAACATAGCAAAAACCACTCGCGCGTTCTGAGCCCGCGCGACAGGCAGTCTTTGTGATATTAAGTATACTTGTATACTTCCCTATTTGAATAGAATTTTGTTGACAATTTCATGGATTTTATTTTTTAGCGTGGAACCCTAATTCTTTTTCTAAATTAAAAGTAGCCTAAGTTACTCCTTATAACATCGGCTATCTGCTAGTTAAAGTCCCGTCAAAATCCGTCCAGCTGTTTCGAAGATTAGCCGGAACAAACTAGCAAACAGACAGATAGACACAAAAATTTTAAAAATTCTAAAAATGTATCCCTGTAAATGTAACATCCACAGGTTTTCCTCAGTTAGTACTATTAATTATTCCATTTTGCAAGCGCTTGAAAATTAAACGTCACATACCATTAACAAATTATGTCATAAAACAAGCTGTTCACAATGCATAATCAACTCTAAACTGAGCAGATATTAAACTGAACATAACAAACATCCCAAATGCCCTTGCTCTACTGACAAACCACTGCTAAATAAATGTAATGAAATGAGTGATAAAGGCTTAGACTCATCGAGGAACCCTTCTAATGGCGTCCGCATGTTGCCACTCGCTAATATCGCCTCCAACTGCCTTGATTTAAAATCTGCTCCGTAATTTTCCGCCAAATAAAAATGAGTTAAAATGCGATATTTAAAATTTTCGAGAAATGAAGTAGATGTCAGAAATGATAGCGAGAATTGGTCTCGATTAGTTGGCTTCATTTATTTTTATTTGCATTTATAGTACACTAGAGATTATGATGACAAATTATCAAATATCATCACGTCAAGTAATCATAATATGAACTCAGAATACTGATCCTACATTTTATTGTAATTATTGTTAATATAGTACTCGGGCTGAAATGAATCCATAAATGTGCCGTCTAATGTGGGCACTGTTACAAGCTAAATTTGATATAAAATTAAGGTTTACATACTGAAGTATAAACATATAAGGAAGTTCTAATATTTTCTGCATACGGAAAATAATTTAATTCTGTTTCCAAAACATTAGTAGGTAAACGCAGGGCAATATCTAGGTCACTCACAATAACTACCTGGCTAGCTCAGCTTATTGCCTGCAGGGTACTTACAGGCTCGCACTCAAGAAGGGCATTAAGATAATTATTATGATGAAGTAGTAATTTGATAATGGCAACATTATGGTCCTTGTCTGTGTAACCAGACATCAACCTGCGTTATAAGTTATAATTTAAACTAGAATATTATATGGGGGATTTAATAAAATTTGAGTACAAGTACATTATCCACTGCTCTACGTAACAAATTCTAAAGCTGATACTTTATTATCCTAAGCAGTAATTCTCAGTAAGAAATTATACCATATAAAATGATTAATAAAAAATGTCAATAAAATTTCCCTTTGCAGTATTGACTGAATTAGAATTGAGTGAATTGAATCGTCATGTAACAAATACGCTTTTGGAAAAGTACAGGACGTTATTTTCGCAACTTGATTGCTGATGTTGAAATGCAAAATCATTGGCGTACCTTTTTAACAAAACTCATGGCTGCTTGAAGCAGGAAAATGAGATTAATAATAAACATGATACTTATTAAGAAAAATGTACCGCCAAACTTTAAAAATAAGTTAACTTAAAAGATAATAAATAACAAAATTTCGATTACCCCTTGCATTTCTGATACGGTTGATTTTTCGATATGTAATAAAACTGATATTATTTTCACATTTTCCACAAACGCCGATTACGAATTTTAACATAAATATTAATAGCAAAGAACTTTAAAGCTAATAAAGCTACAACAAAAATAGTTTCGACAAGTTATTCTACTAAATATCAATGGAGTACCCTCAAAAATAGGTATGCAGATTATTTAATCTCGTGCCAAAGACCAGAGTATGGTTGACTGACCACAAGCAAAATAGAAGTATCCATACAAAATCGTAGTGGAGTAAATATAATAGTACAAAGTTTGTTGAATAACTATGCAAAGATATTATAAATGTAAATCTAACGTATCTTTAACGTACGTTTAAATGTAAATCTGAAGTATAAATCATGGCGATACGTAATTGGTTAGCAGATAGTATCTATAGAAGGAAATGGATGCGAAACCAAGGAAGTGGTGTTTTGTTTTTTTGAGGGATCTTCCTTAATAATGCATAATGACGAAAAGAGAGTACGTATTTGTCACTTGTATAGAGGTTTTCGAAAAGAAAATTAAATAAAATAAAATAGTAAAAATAATAGCAATTGTTTGGGTACTAAAGTAGAAATGAGTGTGAGGAGTATATTGCATCGCAGAAATTAAGGAATCTTAGTGATAATAGCAAGATCATAACAGCAAATAGATATCGAGGTGGTCCTAGATAATTTTAAAAGCGTGTTTTTTATCGTATCCGTGTAAGGTTTAATTAAGAAGCAAAGAAGATAAACAAGCCAGTGTAAGTACGAGCAGACACAACAAGATTTCCATCAGCAGAGTTGTTAAAATCGATGATTTATTGAGCCCAAAAACTTATCTTTCTTATAATTTAACACGCAGGCGTTTTCTTATGGATACAAAAGAGGGTGATAAAATTCCAATCATTCCCATCTTAAATAGTTCAGTAGACTCAAGTTGCCCTTTTGGCCTTTAATCAATTCAAACTTGTCAGATGTTTACAGTCATCTCACCCTCGCCCTGTTATACCTAGACCTTAAAGTTTTAAGGATCCGGTGTCGTCCGTCGTTTTATCTCAGACGAGAAACTTATTTAATTTGCTTCTTGTTGAGATATATGGCACGGCCCAATATATGATGGAACAATCTTATATTTGTCAACCTACATAAAATTGTTATGCGAGAGCATATAAACGTGAAATATGAACTATCACACCTGTTGTACAATGTTCCACCATAATATCGTCTCTAATTTGTGGCAAGAAAATTATACCCCACTAAGAAAATATATTACGACAATAATACTTATTAAATTCGATCACGCTTGCTTTCAGCTAATCTATGCAAAATAAAAGTTGCGCCATTAGAAAACTGTGATAATTGCATTATTAAAAGTATGCTGATAATCATATATATTAGTTATTAAGGAATCATATATATTATTTTTTCAATGTTCCAAACATAAAGCAACAAGTAACAATCTATATGATAACCTTATAAAATGTAATATCCAAACACCCTTTAATGTTCTCTCCCTCCTTTGTGCATTCAATGAATCTATTTTTGATGGCTTCATCGGTTTTTTGGATGATGTAAAAATCGATTATGATCTTCTCACTAAATGTAGGAATAGGTTAGCTTCGCATCCTCTGTTATATCGCCTTTGTTTCATCCCTTAATCTCTAGAGGTCCTCTAAATGTATTTAATCAAAAATAAATGTCAGCTTTCAGTTTGTTGCAGTGCGAAGTTTTTTCTTCGGGCGCCAAATTCTATTTATATTGTAGATATACCACTTTTCCCTCCAATCAGGACTCTAGGGGCCTCGAGTAGCTACGAGTGGAGACGGTTGCTAATTCCAGGACTCACGTGATTTACATGTAGACTTTTATTACCCTATTTAAAGAAGTACAGAGACTTATGGTTGTAATAAGTTTATTGATATTTGTTCATTAACTAAACAATTATATACATATATAAACACGGGTTATTCAGTCTGCATACGAGTGATGAAGATACGATCGCAGGGATGCCAAATATATTGACATTACTAATGGAGCGCCAGGGAAACCGAGGGCTTTGTTTCTAGAGTACTCTTAGTACTTAATGACGCAGGTTTAGGACAAGATTGAGCAGTCTCCCTCTCGGTTGCCGCTCTGAGGCCTCCTGGTATTGGAAAAATTGTTTACGACGCGACGGCGTGTTTCTCAGAAGGGATTTGTTTTGGGCTTGGCTATATGCAGAACTGAATGTACAATTTAATAACAATGCATACCTAAAAAGAATAGTATCTTTACGGTGTATATTAATGGTGAGTTAATTCTACAATGGATAATTTACGGATAATTTAGATAAATAAATATCATTATCTTAATGTAATGAGGGGGAAATTGCTTCTACTTCACTACAAATTAACGCAGTCATTTGACAAAAAAGTAATGTGCTGATATTTCTAATTTTCATTTGCAATTCATGAAATACATATATTATACGTACACTTATTGAAATAAATAATTAAGTTATTAACATGTTTCAAGTCTAGAGCATAGAATCCTTAATGCTGAGGTCTCGGTTCTTTCTCGGTTGTTATGTGGTAAATTATAAATGTTCCTCTTCCGGTATGTATGCTGTTAAATGAAATATTGTCCATGGCATATTTTATTCAATATTTGAGAAAATGGCAGATTCAGAGGGAGCGACACTCCTTGTGCAAATACAAAGCCAAAGCAAAGGTAAATCCTGTGCAGATAGAGAGATTATAACTTTAGATAAACTTGACCAAGAAGAACTTTACTGCAGTACTTACCATTAGTGGTAAAGGCAAATTCTGGTCTGATAAAGAGACTGTAACTTTCATTTAAAATTGACCTAGAAGGACTTTATTTGCAACTAATTCTGCGGAAATAATGTTATAGGGGACAGGTGAGCAAAACGAGGTACTTAACTGTTAAAATATCTTGAAAATAAGAATTAAAGAAAATACAGAATAGCATTCAATCCATGTATTAAGTGCTATTACAATTAAATTTTGTAACAAATGAAAAAACGTGTTTAGAGAATACACTTTTAACAAACATCATTTACATAAACGGAACTTACCCCATTTTGCCTGCGCGCCACGCGCCTTATAGGGTAAACGGGGATTATATATTTAAATGGTAGCTACTTCAGAAAAAACTTGAGATTAATTATTGGTACATTTTACAAATCGGTAATGCCTCGTCGTCATCATCATCATCGACCTATGCACATGCGATAAGTCCCAATTTTAAGAACATGGAGCACGAGCATCTGAACTTGCTAATGGAAAGTTCGAATGGTAAGTTCCAGACGTTCTTGGTTGGGGATCAACGACGGACTTAATTATTTCTTCTGGAGTAATTTCATCTGATGGAGTTTCATCTTTGGAGTTATTTCATCTGATATATACATTTAGAAGTCGATGGTATTTTATTTAGACTGGAAAGAATTGTTTTAGTGCATCATGTAGAGTCCGGTGTATTTTATATATCATAAATGCGACATCAAATGATTGTAGGCGGTATGTCTTATGAGGAAGAAAATAAAGAATAATCACTCCATTATACCTTGAGTAATATAACTGCTCCAAATTTTTGATATGCGACAAATGCCCGTCTAAAATAAGAAGCGGTAATTCATTGGAAGCCTTCGAAAATTCCACAAAATTTTAGACCATTTAAAAATCAGTCCATCCTTTATCATTTAACTCTACTCTACTTTCACCTATTACATTCAAGGAGAATTAACATGGGGGCATGTATAATATGCTCCTGCTGTAGAAGAGCATATTTCTGTTTTAACAAATTTGCCCTGTTCATCAGATGCTAAATCTCCCACTTGTCGTGTGCCCTTCATTTCAATAATATTAAAAACGTATTTGACAACTACGGTGTGGCCAGTTTCATCAGCGTTATATATTTTATCTTCTTGTGAAGAGATATCTTTCAATTAATTATGTAAGAAGTGTAAAATATTTGATTATAGAAATCTTGTTACATCCCCTTGCACGTTGCGTCCGGTTTCTTTAACGGCAAGTGTTTAGGAAACCCTGTATTCAACACTTTCCAGCAATATATGTATTTTTGTAAATAGATGACCAATACGATTTAACTCAGCTAAATGAAAGGCTAGTTTTCGGCATTCTTCGATAGTTATTCCAAATAATAATTCTTCCCTGTGTTCCATCGCCAGCATCCCTTTTATGCCGTAATATAGAAACTATATAACTGTTTATATGCTTTATATGCCAGAAGATAAAACTATATAAATCTTTATACTTATATATCCTATATATGCCAGAATAACTTGTAACGTAAATAAATGACGTTATATAGCAAATATACCGAATAA
>CAXKVY010013103.1:0-24955 GCA_964058915.1 Tetropium fuscum
AAGAAAACTAGGTTTTTTCATTTTAGTTTTACTCCCACCTATTGTTTATTTCTTTTTGCAAATAAATAACATGCAGGGCTCCGGCAAAGTACACGTTACCACTTTATTTTACTATTTTTAATTTTTTCTCTTAACCCAATAATGACGGCAAAAATGTTCTTTAAAACATTCCTACATTCAAAAATATTTTCTCGTGAAAGTCTATATTTCTAAAATTATATATTTTACATGAAAATTCTGAAACGGCAGGAAAACGCGTGACCTTGAGAATTTAAAAAAATTTCGCCTTCGGCGCACTTTTTTAAACAACGGCCGGTTGGATTCTCCCCCCACCAAATTAGAGCTCTGGATACCCACTGGGGCTCCGTCATATTAAATTCAACTCATAGGGGCTCCGCCGTCAAAAAAGTTTGAGAAACGCTGCTCTGGAGTATATAATTGTCAAAAGACAACTGAAATAGGTGTTAATTCTGTTACTGTTTTAATTTTAAGCAATATGGTGTTTAAAACACTAAATCTAACTCGCGAAGAATGTGCTCAAGCACTAACTGTTGAAGAAAGTTGGAGTTACCGAAAAATTGGTCGGCGATTTAATGTAACTCATACAACGGTTTCACGAATGATACGCAGAAACAGAGAGACTGGAAATCACGTTCGCAGACCGGGACAAGAAAGCAATCGAATAACAACCCCGAGTCAGGACCGATTTTTAAGCTTTAAGACAAGTTTTGTAACAGCTGTGAGTATGCAAATTCAACTTCGAGATGCAAGTGATTTACAAATCAGCGGACAAACCGTTTGTTAATGACTTAGAGAGAGTAATTTGAGGCCCAGAATTGCTGCTCGAGGTCCATCCGTTCATCTTTAACTAGATATCCTCGGAGATTAACGTTAAATTTTGCCAGGGAGCATGTTATCTAGCTAGAGGCTGATGTAGAGTCACGATTTTGTTTATATATTAATGACATGTGTATGCATCTATATCGACGTCCCAATAAGAAGCATGCAATTTTTCAAATACCACATTATTTGGAGGATGATCTTTGATGGTCTGGGGAGGTATTTTTTTAATCAGTCGTAGGGAGCTTGTGGTCATAAATAATGGAAGACTTACAGCTGATAGATATATAGTGAAGATTCTAGACAAGCAAATGCTGCCTGTTGCGCCATATAGAAAGCAAGGGTTTATGCTAAAGCATGATTATGCGAGACCTCATGTTGTGAGAAATTACCTGGAAGTATACGAAATTGACATGAATCCCATAGAGAACCTCTGGAACACTCTTGACAGGAGGTTACAAGAGGAACGTAACCAAATAAACATATTGGACGACGGCGACGTTGGGCTGATTCAAATTTGGGAAGAACTGGACCAAAATGTAATACGATAGCTTATTTTAAGTGTGGCTCGTCGTTGTCAAGAAGTTATTCGTGCTGGAGGCGGAAACACTTACTACTGACACTTTCTTCATTTTTGTCACATGTTAATTTTTTTCATTCTTTCTTAGTAAAAATATGTAGTGTTATAAAACTGTATATCTCCTTTAATAGTAGAGATAATAAAGTAAACCAAAAAAGAAAATGATAAGAAAAGACAAGGCTAAAGTTCAATTTTAATCTTACTTACGTTGAACTTACTGTGAACTACACAGAGTGTTACAAAATCAATTAAAATTCTATGAAAAAATAGTAGTACTTGCTCGGATAGGAAACCTATAGTACAAAAAAATATATATCCAAATCGGACCTACGTTATTTTCGTGTAGTAGTATATATAATTATGCACCCAAATAATTTGCAGTGCAGATTATTTATTTTCCATCGGTTATTTTTTTATCAGCTTTACTCCCACGATACTGTGAATAATCGAATGTCACCCCTGAAAAGGGATGAATGATCAAACGGTCATCTGGCGACCTGCAGGCTTTAATTACTGGCTGCCGTAAGGTCCAAATTATCTGGTCGATTTAAACCAGACTCCGCATTCCCGCTACCGTGCCTGCCGCCTCTGCGGATCATTATACGGCACGGACAAATTACGGCCCACCAAAGATGGCTGGGTAAAGGAAGTTCGGTGAAAGAACCTTCCCGAGATTCGCGAGTACAAAATTTATATTTAACTCACAACATCATGTGAAATCTAATATGAAATATACTATCAGGTATAGAGAGCTCGATATTTAATGCATTAACAAAATATTTATTCATGTTTGGTGTTATTTTTACGGGGCTTCCAAATATATTTAAATATATATATATATATATATATATATATATATATATATATATATATATATATATATATATATATATATATATATATATATATATATATATATATATATATATATATATATATTATTTGTATATTTGTGAACAGAAATCTTGGGCTTGTAGCAATTCATTACATAGAGAAATAAGCAAATAGATGAATAATCAAAGGAAGCCAGACTTACCAGTTGTATATCTCTGGACATATTATATACGGAAATAAATCACTTAGTTGTACAAGTTCTTTCACCTTAATTGAGGATATTCAGAGTGATGTACGATTTGTTTTATGGATCATTTATACTTGAATTTAAAATCATAATACTTCATCACTTTCAGTGACACTTTGTGACATTAGTTTTGACGGAACTGAAATTAATAGAAAACACAAACCTATGCTACTATTTATATTTGCTCTATTTGAACATATTATATATAAAAGCCTTAGGCATACAGTTATCCAGAAGAAGTTACACTTTAAAATGCAAAAAATCTTGTAGAATCTATTAAAACAACTACCTACATTTCCTAGCTATATGCTAGAAAATATTGAATTACATATACAATTCTGAATCATTTACCACTTCTAAGTGAATCGTTTCCGTATATATGTCCAGATATACAACCGGTAAGTGTGTCTTCCTTTGATTATTCTTCATCTATTTACTTATTTCTCTATGCAATGAATTGCTAGAAACCCAAGATTTCTTTTCGCAAACAAATATGAGTAGCAAACAACTTAAAAGCATATATATATATATATATATATATATATATATATATATATATATATATATATATATATATATATTGTTAAATTTAAATTTTATTTTGTTTATTTATTTCCTTTTTTTTTATCTTTTTGGTAGTTATTGGAGTTTGATAGAAAATATGGTTTGATTTTATATCTTAAGGAAAATTTTATTTTAAATAAAATGTGTTTACTTACTTTTTTTTAGCTTATTTCTGTTAGATATAGTTGAAATGGGCGCCAGACACAATATATGTGAACACTGTTGAATTCTATTTAAAATTTTTAAACCTTAATTATTTTTAATGAAATTTATATTTACTTTAATTATTTAAAATAGAGCATGTAGCAATCTCTTCTCAAAATTAGATGGCCTTTAATAACTTAAATGTCAACAAGATGTTAATTTTAAAATTCAAAATTATTGGTGCAAATATACTAATATACTCTGATTGGTGGAAATTGACATCTGGTAAATCTCAATCAGCACTATTATCATGAATAAGTAGAAACAAAGATAATTTTATTTTAAAATTTATTCTCAGGAAATTATGTTTTCTGATGCAATAAGTTTTTCAATAACTTTTATAAACTAAGAAGCAGAAAATTTATAAAATTATGCTAAAACCTACGGCACCAATTAGGTGTCGTAGGTCTTAAAATTAGATGAAATTAGTTAAATTAAATCTTAAAATTAGCTAAATATCTAGGATATTCAGAGTCCTATTAGTATATATAAAAAAGAAACATAAATTTTGTATATACACATACACAAGCAAAATCGTCAGCAAATATTACAATAAATGGTTAGGTTGATTACCTTTTTGTTATCAATATTAATCCAAAATAATCGCCTGAATGCACAGAAAAACAGTTCACTGCACAACACTCTCTCCCTCTCGTGATGATGCTGCAAACTACAACTGGAATCTAAGATGGCGTCTCACCGCTGCTACCAACTTTTATAGAATTCTGGATCATCTTAGTCACCCAACTCCTGTATCTCGAACCACACTACCAAATTCTTATTATCTGCTACAGCACTTTGTAAATTATAAATAGGATAAAAATAGGTTGGTATTAGAAAATGTAGGTATTTGGTGGAACATACTTACTTTAAATTTCTTATTTATTTTGTAGACTCTTTATTAAATGGGCGCCACTTCACAATGCTAGTGAACAATTTTGATTTTACTATTTATCAATATTTATCTATGTCAATTTTATAACCATATATAGAAAATTAAAACTTTTATAGTCTTCTTGATTTAGTTTTGATCAGAGCATGCAAAGATTAGTTCAAAATACATTTGTAAAGTGGTTCTGTATGCTTTTTTAGCTTATTAATTTTACTTTATGCTCAAGAAAGTTCAATTTTTATTGAAGCTATTTATTTTCAGAGATAAAGACTATGTATTTACTTCTCTATGTATTGCTTTAAATTTATTTCGGAAGAAAAGATAAATCGGTTTGTATTTATTTTAAAATGTTTACACTTTGAAGATGATTCAATATCATTAAATAATAATAGAAGCTTAAACTAATCTGCGACACCTATTATACTGTTTGTAACATCGAAATATGAGAAAAAGGATACCCACAATTGCCGCAATGGGAGATCGGGGCAGTATAACTTTTCTTACAGCAGGCTAAAATCGTCATTATAAAGGCGCTTTCATTCAACAAGTTGTTATGTTTTGATAGAATACTAATAACTAATCAATTTTAACACCAAAAACCCACCAAAATAATACACTAAATTAAAGAATTATTACTTATATTTAAAGAATTATTGTTGATCCCACTTTACTACAAAACGTTCGGTGGTACTAGGCCACCGAATGAATGCCAATGATGCCATGATGCCGATATAACAAGGCCGAGGAACGTCTAAAATGGATCCGTAATATTTGAATGGGAAACATTCTTATTCTGCATCACATACCATCTAATTGTTTTATGATATGACGAAAGGTATATAGTGTGATCAATATTTTGTTATACTACATGATAATGTCATAATGTGATAGGCGATGTATATAAAATCATTTATTTTTCCTTAAATTCCTGGTAATCGGTTATACGTGACAACGCTGTTAAAAATGCTCATTTTATCGATATAATGAGTGTTTTTTCACTCGAGTTTTAATGTCTCATATTTCGATGTTACAAACTATACCTTATATTACTAAAATACATGGGATATTAAAATCATTATCAAACATTATGGGACATATATCAATAAAGAAACTGTACTGTTATATATTATAACAATGATCATAAAAAGAAGTTGAGGTTTTGTTTGTTACCTTGTCTCAAAGTTTGATCATTTGTAAACAAAACAAAGACAAAATCACACGCGCACTACGTAAACACTGTTGCGGTGACCTCTATTGGTGGTATTCTGCAACTGCAAATGGCTAACTCTTTCGGAAATCTTCTCACTATTGGAAATACCTCGCGAACAAATAAATCGACGAAATAAGGAACACTGCTCGTGGAAAAGTTGCGATGGCTTCTTGTAAATACACTGACCTATTGCTCGAACGTTTTGTGTTTAATTCCGTTAACCCACACCAGAATTATCCTTATTTTAAGAAAAGAGATTAATTTTTTTAAGAAAGTGTCAAAAGGATCCCATTTCTATCATAATCTTCTGGCGCAATATAATGGTTAGTTAATTGTTAATTTACATTGCTAATGTGTATTAAATAAGGTTTTTTTAGGAAAGGAAAATGAGCAGAGCATCTACAAATCTACGTTCTGGGACTGCAAATGGGTCACTGGTATCTTTCATTAACCTGTGTTGAAGATGAAGAGTTGCGCTTATCAAAAACTGTCACATATTTGTAGGAATGTTAGTAATTAACCGAAAACTGCCGAACGAGTTACCGTTTTGTTTTGAGGAATCCATTTAGCTATAGGGGTGATACGCTAATGCTTACGCTACGTTAACGTGCAGTGTTTTTAGGAATCCGCTACAGATGTGACTTAACAATAACTTTAACTCAAATTGCCTGACGTTTGTATCTTCAATCAATTTTCGATTAACATTTTCTGGAAAACTGGACACGGGAAGTATAGCAATGGGTACTGACCAGACGCTTTGGTAGAATTACCAGATATCTACTGCGAATTGCGTGAACCAGGAAATTGAGAAAATAAACTGAGTTCATAGCAATGAGCCACAGGAGATGCTTGATTTATTGTTATATCGCCATGGGAAAAAACGATGTGACCGACGAACTAAAAAGTATACTGGGCATGCTTCGAAATTTAAGATATCTAGGGGTCATTTAAAAAAGATTTATGGGAAGGCATAGGTACTTAGATTCTGCAAAATTTTAAATCTAGTTTCGTATATCGTGTGATACCTTATTGAATCGGAAATATTGTTCCACCTAACAACGTTTCTTACAGAAATAAAGGTAATCTGCTCACCCTGTATGTACTGATAATACTGATATTGATTTTATTTTTAAAGGCGGACTTTCCACCAACTAGATCACACAATTATTGTTTCTAGACACAGTGACGCATAAAGAAGTGCATGGAATCATATGGTAAACATAAAATTTTTAGACACAACTGACATACCCAACAGTCAGCGCACTTTTCAGTATACGTTTTACATTAATTTAGCTCAATGTTTTTATTTTTATTTTAAAGTTAAATTTGCCACCTCCTGATTTACGCGCAGCTCCATTAATATTCCTTTTGTCGCGTTCGCTCTCACATCAGTAGCTGGTGTCGGATTGCGCCGCTTTTTCGTGTAAACGGGTTGAAGGTAATTAAGTTTGGCTCGCTCTTTTTCCGCCTTCACAAATTTATAAACGTTATAAATTATTAACCTGCCCCGGCTTGCGCCGCTTTTTTTGAGGGGTTATTAAGCCACTGTTAACGTTTACCATATTACATATTTACATACATACCGACCTAACTAAAAATCAAAGAACCGATCGGAATATCATCATCAGGATGTGACTAAAAACAAGACTGATACAGAACTTGATTATGCCAAATTGGCCTGCGCGATACGTAGCAAGTGTTGTGCTGTAGTGCATTAATGGAGCATTAATGGAAGGATATCTCTAGTTTTTGTTTTACGCCGAATATTGCAACTCCTCAAGAATAATGTTTTACTTTTATCGATACCCTACTTTGAAAATCTCGTAAGTTTATTTTTTCGCAAGATATTTATGGTCTACTGGTAAAGTATATTTTAATTTTACGCCATCTGTGGACGATTTTGAAAACCTCGTAGAGAAATCTGCAAGATCTATAAACAAAAAACCTCGTAAGTTCCAGTTTTCTGTTGCCAGTTGCCTGCAAAGATAGTACTGGTATATTTTGTGCTTAACAACGTGTAATTATTTGGAATGTAAGTATTTTTTATGACTTATAGTGTAGATCAATGCATGTTATTAACGTGGTAGTAATGCGATTATTATGGTAGACTATTTAATTGTTACAATATTTGATAATAATTAGTATGAAAATTAAGAGGTTTTCATTTGCCATTTTTTTATTTTTGCCAAGTGCTGAAACTTACGAGGTTTTCATTGTATTTTATATTGTTTCAGACATGAGCTTCAGAACAAAGAAAATATTTCAAATATTGCAAAATATTAGTTTAATAGACGAAAACAAAGAAAATGTACAAAATATCCCCGCATACCCTCGTGCATACCCATTCAGTCACTCAATTGGAATATAATCTTGCAATAGAAGATGACGTACCTAATACAAACGAATTAATTGCTGAATTAACAACTACAGACGATATCCTAATTTTCCCACTTGAGTGTGAAATGCCTGCTAATGTTGACATATCATTTACTAACACCTGCAACGAAGTGGCTCCAGAAACTTTAGAAACAAATTCAGCAACGGTAGCAATAACACAAGAGCAAGAACATCTCAAAGAAACCAATGCATTAGAGGATAGACATAGTTCATAGTTCAAATGAAGAAATTCAATTCTAGTTATGTCCCAAATAATTCAAATGGAGAAGTCGAGGGAGATATTTTGAGCAGCGAAGAAGATAAAACTGAAAATCCAAGAAAAACGAAGCCTCAGTGCAAAAGAAGAAGTGACAAGTAAATGTGGGATCCTAACAGAAAAAAAATAAAAGGATGAGATGGATGGATTATAAAGGAAGAAGGATATCTGATCAGATGGGAAAGCTGTATTCAACAAACCTACACCAGCTCTTGAAATATTGTCACCATGCAATTGTAAACAGAATTTGAAGGGTAAAATATTTAAATGCAGATATTTTTTATGGAAAACCGCAGAAATATTTAACGAATTTTGGGTAAAAATTAATTGGCAAGAACGAAAACAGTACATAAAGGGTTTAGTAGATGTGTTGCCTACAACTAAGAAAAAAACATCTAAAGAGACCTCAAGACGGGCTTCCACTTTTATTTTGTTTTGGAATTAAAGAAAAATGGAGTATCGCACCGAGTGTGAAAGAAAATGAAAGAATAAAAGAAAATGAGTGTGAAAAGACATTTAGAATTGGTGAATGGTCATTGCACAATTGGACCAAACCATTTTCTGAACGAGAGGATCCAGCAATTAGCACGGTTTCAATAAACACATTTGCAATGGTGTTCGAGGAGTTAAATTTTGTTAAATTTTGTTAAATTGGTTGTTCAGTTTGTTTATGCCTAAGAAAGATCTATGCGAGTTTTGCGCAAATTTCAAGCCAAAGAATCTTGCCGAAGAGGAGTATTTACAACACACAAAAATAAAAGAAAATGCAAAGATGGAAAAGGAAGTAGACAAAGCAGAAGCTGAACATGTTTACTGTATGGATTTAAAAAAGGTATTATTATCACCAAATTCTAATGTTTCCTCACTATATTATAAACGCAAACTTTGTGTTCATAACTTTACACTCTATATTATGAAGTATCATCAAGGATTTTGTTATATTTGGTAAGAAGGCGAAGGTGACATAACCGCCCAAGAATTTGCAAGCATTATTTGCCATTTCATTTTAAATTGAGAACTAACGAACGGGGAGGAAGTTATCCTTTACAGTGATAACTGTGGCTACTAAAAGAAAAATATCACTTTATCTAATGCCCTTTTAAATTTAGCAGTACAGAAAAATATAAATATTACACGAAAATATTTGGAAAAAGGGCCATACTCAAATGGAAGTGGATAGCAAGCACGCTTGCATTGAGAGGAGATCGAAAAATCGAGACATAAATATTCTTGCTGAGTATGTGTTCCATCTGAAAAGCACGAAAATTGAGCAAACCTTACAACATTGAATACTTGAATCATACATTTGTTCGTAACTATTCCACACTGAAATAGGACTTCAGTTCTATTAGACCAGGCAGTCGATCCGGAGAACCAGTTGTCAATGATTTACAGGCTATGAAATACACGCCGACCAAAGAGATTTATTTTAAGTTGAATCATACTGATGATTGGATCTTGTTAAATAAGTTCCAAACTACTCGTTGCCAGACTTGTATTCAGGTCCGAAGGAAATATCCAAAGAAGAATATGACCACTTGCAGCAATTAAAAAGTTCCTTGTTTTCAGACATCCATACTTTTTACAACAGAAGACGCAGATTTAGAGGAGTGAGCCAATCGATGGTTCTGTTACCCAATATACTCCTGCTCTACACATACTCCTTATACCCGTTATATCCATTATATCCATTATACAGTTGGTTGGCTTAAGCCTACGGCTCAAGTAAGAATTTGAGGAGAGCTTGATTCCCAGTCGGCCACGTACAATAGAGGTAGACACTAGTTAGTTAAGAGGTAGGCGCGACAAGGCAATACCAAGTATATGCCAATACCAATATTAAGTAATGGCCTGTTTTATATTCACGTTAACTATTTATAAATTTCAGTCAGATTAGGGAGGTCTCGAGATAGCCACGTAAACTTAATACGGTAAAATGGTGTGCCAGTGGTCGTTATTTTGAAGTTCTCGTGCTTAGTGAGTCCGTTACGTTTCAACACAGTACAACATAACCTCAGTTTTCCATGATCTCAACGTCACGGTATTAGTCGTTACGGTATTATTACGGTAGGAGTTGGTAATAGCCTTCGCGTTACCGTATACATTTACACAAATTCACATGCGTCAAATTCACATATGTCAATTACCGATACCGTATTTTACGATTAGGAATCATGAGAACTCCGTATAAATATGTTGTCGTTATCTTAATGTGTAAACATTGTTAGTGTTAATGATTACTATCTTTTCTTTATTATGTTTATAATATCTCAAATACCTATATCTAAAAAACTATTAATTATTCCCTAATAGTATAAGCCCGAAAAGGATCGAACTAAGCAAGTGACAAACATTTCTCATTTCCCTCTGTACGTTTAACGGTTAAAACTTCCCAAGTCAGCAACGGAAAGTCTTAAATTGATCTAAACAAGTTGGCAATTCGAAAGTAAAACACCTGTTCCGCATTCCCAAGAAGTTAAAGGATATAACGAAATTTATTTTTGCACATAAAATCAACAAATTAACAGCAGGTCGGACTCGCAAACTACTCAAGGTTTCAGATGCACCCTCAAATAATAGTTGCTTTAAAATGAACCGTTTCAATACAGACAGTTTAAAATATGCCTGTGACTGAATTCCGTAAAATATTACGTAATGCTAAATGTCAAAAAAAAATCAGATTAAAAGATCAGTGAATAGAGAAGGAACATGGAGATGATGAAATAAGAGAACATGAAATTTTGGTGAGGTGAGGGCTGTCGTCCCGTGATCCAGGATGATGCAAAATATACACCATACGATTGCTCATAGCAAAATGAAGGATTAATATAATGCAATGATGACAGAACGTGAATTAGGCCTAATCTATTGGGGATATCACGTTAAAAAACTCCTCAACTCTATCTATAATGTGATATGCAAGCGGTTATATGTGAGTTTCAGCACACTATTTTCATAAGCGTTATATCGTGACAAATAAACATCCGCGCAGAAATATTTTGCGGCACAGCAAAAGAATATGTGGTAAAAGGTAGGATTTCCTAACAGGGCCGAACGCATGCGTCAGACGGATACATCACACGTTAGGCACTGCTCAGAGGCGAATTTCACATTGTTAATTTCCTACATGAGCGTCTAAATGCATGCGTTTGCGTCCGTCGTATACGTCTGAATCTTGCCTGCTCGAGAAGGAGTCAAAACGCAAACGCGTTGCGTAGTTTTACTGGGAAAGCATTGCAATTGTAAATCACACATGATTTATTATTTGTTCTGTGTAGTCAAAAAATTAGCAGTCCAGCAAAGCAAAAAATGATTTCATTTTCTGCTGAACAGGACCAATAAGTAGTAGAATATGTTGCTAAATACCCAGCTGTGTATGATAGTGGACACAAAGGCTATAAAGACCAAAAACAAAGAGAAAATATGCGGCAAAAATCCTTCCTAAAGGAGCCGCCGCTCCCAAAAAGTGGACAAATAAAAATGGTTTCCCATTAATATCTTCAAAACAACTACTCCACTATTTTACCAAGTGGATGTTATTCTAGCGGAAAAATTAGGGGCCTACCATCCATTAATATACGCCTTACTGCCAAATAAACAGACTGGAACATACAGGCGTCTCTTGGATATGCTGCTAGAATTAGAAGCAGGTTTAAATCCACAGCGAAATTTCTGTGATTTTGAAATTTCTGTGATTGGCTGCAATAAATGCTTTCCAAGAAAAATTTCAAGACGTTCAAATGCAAGGCTGTTTTTTTCACTTAGTCAAGAATTTTAGAAAGCACCTTTCTGAACTTAATCTTTTGGGTGGATATCAAAATGAGCCAGATTTTGCCAACATGGCAAAAATGATAACTTCGTTGGCCTATGTACCAATAGAAAATCTCGATGGGGCGCTAGAGAATCTCACAGAAGAAATGCCGCCAGAATTGTTGCCAATGCTCGATTTGTTCGAAGATTTTTATGTGGGGCGGCCAAACGGAGGTGGGCGAAGATCAGCTATGTTTCCACCAACTTTATGGTCTGTTTATGAAAGAGTTACCAACGACATTCACAGAACTAATAATTTTGCGGAAGCTTCTCACAGAAGGCTTTAAACGGAATTATCAATGGATCATCCAACAATTTGGTCATTTATTGATATACTGAAAAAGGTACAAGTAACAAGAGATATGTATATAGAACAATTAATAACGGGACATGCACCTCCTAAAAAACTTAAAAAATACGTTGAATATGACAGAAGGATTAAGAATATTGTAGAGAATTTCAATAATATGGGGGTGGTAGAATATTTAAGAGGCTTGGCTTACAATTATAATATAGATGCCTAGTTAAAATACATGATTTTTGTACATAATAATTTGTATATTATAAGTAGTAGTAGTAGGTATTTTAATAAAATTTGTTTCAAAAAATATTTTGATTTTTATTTTTTTTTAAATCTGCATACGTATAATAAAAACAGTTTGATGATGAAATTCGCATACATATCAAATATGCTTCCATACGTATAATAGAATTACTGAAAAAAAAGCCGAGGAAACAAAAGCCGCGGAAAAATACACATACATGTTTGCCATATTATTGAAATAATCGTATGGTCAAGAATACCTATTCAAGAATACGAAAAAAATTTAACATAATTATTTGCGCCATAATGTCCTCGCGCCAGAACGTACCTGCGCCACCTAGGCTTTGCGCCCGAAGTGGTTGCGCCGCAACGAACCTGCGCCAGTACGGCCGCGCCAAATCGGTCGCGCCAGAACGTCCTAGACCGGTATTTCTTCGTCTGTGGTAGTAGACTCGTTAAAATGAAGCTGCTAACACCATTTTTACCACTGTTGTAATAACTTACAACAGTGACTGTGACTGAAAAAGACGGTGTACTGGGGACTATAAGAAATACATGAGAAAAGTAAAAAAATCGCACAGTTTGATGAAGAAATACATGAGCCATGAGGTCGCAGAGTCTGATAAAAATCAAAAGCTTGGTAAAAAAAAATCGTTGAGACTGTTTTCAGGGCTCTCAGACCAAACTTCCACATTTATTTTATGATTTTAGGACAATATTTTGTTGTATTTTAGGATGTTCATAACTTAGGATTCATAGGACATATTAATGAAAATTAAGTTTTACTCCCAATTTAATGCGCCTACATTGTTAGAACGTATAGTGCGTGGCCGCCTTTATGAACAGGTGTGTGAGTGCGTAGGAAGGGTCAGGGGTAGTGTCGGCCGGAGCGGGATGATCAGATGAGACTGGGCAGTACGGACGGAGGTCACGTTGTGCCGTGGTACCTAGCCATACTGTTTGTAAACAAAAACTTCGTGAATACCTACCAGTTTTTGGAGCTTGGTGAAACGGTCCTAGTGCCGTGAACGAGGGAGCTGTTGTATTCCTGGTGTTATTGCTAGCGCAACGAGGGAACTGCGAGGTGAATTATCGATACATTGAAACCTGGCCAGGTATATATGTATTTTATTTTGGTTTTATGCAAAAGCAACTTGTTAGAACTTGTAAGAATTTCTCTATGTCTTAATACTAGTTTTATTAAATATTGTTTAATATTGGAACTGTCGAGCTTGATTATTGTGTACCTGGACCCCACGAAACCCTGACAGACTCAGCGCATCGCACCAATACTATATTTTATGCATCCATTTCAAAAAATATTGTTACAAATTAATTGATGTTTTAAATAGTAAGTATTTTATGAAAAATACTGGGAGAATATATCTTATTTCCTTCTTTAAAAGATAAACTCATCTGGATATTCCTGTAATATTTTCTACATATTATGTTCTATTAATATGTATATTATATCGAATATTCTATGAATAATCCGTTAGAAGAAAAATAATCCTGTTATATTTTATGGATATCTAACAAAGAATATTCCTTCCTGGAGGTTCCGAGAATATTCCCACATAAAAAACAGTAGCCGTACATAATAGCAAAGTAGCAGCTGCTTTTAGCATAAAATGTGATAAAAGCACTTTGAATTTGCATGTATTAATTATTAATTCAATTGCATTTCATTTGGCAACCCACAACAGCAATACCATTTTTTTAGTAATAACTACACACAGGCTAGACTATATATATAAGACACAGAGACTATATATATAATATCCTCACATCACGATCCCGCCAGCAAAATATAGGTTATTTTGTCAGTCATACCACAGTCTAGAGAGAAGTAGTCTATGGTCATATTATTTTTCTTCTTCTTCTTCTTTTTCTTCTTCAAATGATCGTGTACATGTACTTATTATATGATATGAAATGAACTACTACTTGATTTGTTTAATTTTGCGAATTTTATGACAGATATTTTCATTTTAGGACGTTTTTATATTTTTTATGATTTTAGGACACTGCGAGTAAAAAACATTATACCATTCTTGGAATAACAATTATTAATATGGAAACTTTGGTCCCTTGTAAAATTTTCATACGATGCATATTTTTGAATTCAAGTTTAACCGAGCGATAACCGATTTAACCGAGTCAATTTCGCGTATCTTTGTTTAAAAAAAAAAGAAATACAAGAGCCTGCGGATAATCCAAACCTTTTATATATATATATATATATATATATATATATATATATATATATATATATATATATATATATATATATATATATATATATATATATATATATGGGAAGTTTCCTGAATAGATTAAGCTAAGATAAATTCTTATAGGTCCATTTGTCACATTACAGTACTTTTCGATATAGACCGCTTGGACTAATTTTTAATTTTTAATTAATTAAGAACATCATAAATAGTAAAATCTGTATTTTAGGTTTTATCATATAGGGTTTTCCATAACAATGGCAATCTGCATATATTTTAACATTAACAATACATGAAATACCATTGAATTCGGCCGATTTAGTAAAATTATTTTCTATTGCTGCTAATGTCGAATGCAAATTAATGGTGAAGCTACCTACTTCAGAAAAATACACAGCATGGAAACGAACTGACGTCACCTAAGGAAATTCCCCCTTGCGCCTCCACTACAAAACCGGGCTTAATTCTCCCGTTTTCAGGCAACCTGGGAAGTTAAGTGGCGTTGGAGTGAAGGGACTTTCGGGAATAAAACCCGAGAGCTCGGGGAGCAATACGAGATTGTGGGTGCCACCTGTGCGGATCCGGATTTCGGAAGACGAGCAGTAGCGGATACAAGAAGGGCCACATAATTATTTGATGCCGACAAAACTGTATAAAATGGCATATTATATGAGAATATATTTATTTTCGTTAGGTATATATTTATTTTTTGATACTCGTACATGCATTAATAAAACGAGAGATCCGAAATGTTTCCCTTCTAAATATTAAGTGACGTCATCATGGAGTAAATCTTTTATACCTTCTACAGACTTAATTTGGGTACATTGCAATTTTTGCTATTTATATTGTTATCACTAAATATTTACTATATACTATATATACTAACTATACCGAGTGATTTTTTTAAAACCTGATATATTCAATTATCTCGAGAAGTAAGCACTTTGGGGAAAAATATCTCTGATCAAAATTAAATCATTCCGTGGGGGAAAGACTTTGGAACAGAAACCACCCCCACCTTCTGCGTAGGGGTGAAGGTGACTGTGACATTTTAAATAGGGACCCCTATTTTTTTCGAGGATTCGGATTTCTAGACTAAAAATACAGAGGTTTTATGTCAAACATTTATTTTCAATAATGATAGATGACGCTGTAAACAATGAATGTCAAATTTTTCGAAATTCTTCTACTGAGAACCGATGCGTGTCAACGACGTGGACATAGTAGCTGCCTGGCCCCTTCGGGGTGTTTGATTAACGTGAGTTACCTTGTCTCTCACGGTACTTGAAAATTTTTTAAACTCAGAATAAGTGCTCAAATTCTGGTTAAATATTCACAGACTCCTAGATTTCGTTCATTGTATCGATAAACACAATATAAGCTTCAATTTTTGCATTGAAGATGATACGCATCGGATCTCAGTTTTTCCAAATTCTTTTTTTTTTAAATTGCCTTTCGTTATTTACAGCGCCATCTATCATTACTGAAAAAAATGTTTGACATAAATCATAGTCATCCCCACCCCTGCGCAGGGGGTGGGGAGTGTGGGGGTGGTTTCTGTACCAGTCTTTCCACTTTCTTTTTACCATAGGATTTCTCCTATTAGTGAAGACCTGCGACATGCGTTTTGGCTTCGTTAACGTGTAACCCCCATTTGTCGTAGTATGTAATTATTTCGTTTATCTGCTGTTGCATTGTGTCTGTAATAGTTGTGGGCTTCTCGAGTTAGTTATTGTGGCTGTGTCGTCTGCGTATAATGCAACAGTGGTCCTGTATTCATTTTAATGTGGGAGATCGTGAGTGTAAATATTAAAAAGCGTCGGTCCTAGTGCGGAGCCCTGTGGTACGCCGGCTAACACTGGGCGGGATGTGGATATACCCTGTTTGATTGCTACTACGAAGTTGCGGTTAGATATGTATGACTATATTATTTTAATAATACGAGTCGGATAGTTCGCTAAATTTAGTTTATATAGCAATCCAGGGTGCCAGACTTTGTCAAATGCTTTCTCGAGGTCTAGGGAGACAACCCCTGTGTATAGACCTCGGTTTAGGTTGGTGGTAATGTTCTCACAGATGCGAAACAGCTGTTGGTCGGTTGAGTAGCCAGGTTGGAATCCGTATTGGAATTCGCTCATGACGTTGTGTGTCACTGCGAATTCCAATACTAAGGATTGGATAAGTGAATCAAATAGCTTGCTTATGTACGGTAAAAGTTGATAAGTCTATAGCAAGCTGAATCGGTATATGACTTTTTCGGTTTGTGTATCGGGACGACCTTGGCTGTTTTCCGATATGTAGGATAATGGATTAGTCTCATGCAGGAATTGAACAGGTTTACCAGGAACATTACTGCAAGGTGGCGTAGGTTTTTAATGGCGAAATTAGGAATATTGTGAAGGCCGGGCGCTTTTCTCTTTTTAAGTGATTTTATGATTATGTATAGTTCTTGTAGTTTAAAGTAAATTGGTTGTTCAAGTCTAGTTGAAGCGTTGACGGCCACTTATGTAGTTATCGAATGCTTACTCTATGGATTCCTGGTGGATTTTCTTGGAACTAACTAGGGAGCAGACTAACAATAGGGCAAATATACAGGAACCAATCCTTGTATAAGTAATTTAAAACGTCACAAAATGGAAGATTTCATATTTAGATTAAGCGCCCCAAATAGAGCTAAAATCAGTTTTAATATCCTAGTCAGCAAAATTTTTATTTTTTTGTAAGCTTGTGTGGTCTTGATAGAAATCAATAATATATTTTTTTAATCCTTTCGATTTATGTTCTTGTTTTGCATTATTAATATATGCATAAATCTACAGTATGCTATTTTATGTGTAATTGAATATGAATAATTTACTACCATAAAACGCAATTATTCCAAATTATTCTTATGAAAAAGCACCATGGAAATTAGAAGGCACATTTTATTATCTAGTTTTAATCAGATAGTACAAAACCCACATAAATTACAAACTCACTCCAAACTTTACTTCCTAATATTACCTTGAACAATAATTCCTGTCAGTAATATGCTTTTTTGAAGATAAATTCATAAAAGTTCAGTTTATTAAAAATTCAGGCAGTTTAAAAAAGACGATATAAATCCGCCACAACACCTTGATGTGCGCCCGGAACAGCATTGCTGAAATTCAAGATGAAGCAAAATTAATGCCCTCTAAAAATAATTTTCGTATTTCAAAAAGCCCAAACATGTGTCATTATATTTGCCCTCTTAAATGTATCACTCGGGTTGGAGATGCCAACGTGTCAGAAAATTTAGAGGCAAGGGAATTGCGAGAATGAAACTGGAATACAACCGTAAGGAAATATTGTCAGCTGGCATTACAAGCACGAAAATTATTTCATTTATGACGGTTCATGATGTATATAACGCCGCAGATGCATGTTACATGAGGGTGGATCGAAAAAAAGAACTTTCGAATTTCACTTGCGTCTAGTTCCAAAAAGTTGTCTATTATTAAATGTGTTAATTTCCTAAAATTTTGAATTTTTCGTAAACCATCTTCAGGTGCCACAATAGAATTGAAATTTAGAAAATATACAATTTTTTATAAAAGTAAAATTTCATTTACATTACTAACAGTTAAAATGTGAACATAGGCAACATAACATGGGAATAGTTAGTGAAAAAGACAAATCTAAAGTAATTGATCCAAACAAAACAGAAGAGCAAGAAAAAAGAACAAATTGACAATATTAAAAAGAGCTAAAACAGAACACGTTGTTCCAGTGAAGGATCTGCCAAAGATATAAAATCATGTTTATTTGAATTAAAAAAAAGGTATTTCCACAGTTGCTATAGGGTGCGATGGTACTGTGATAAAAACAGGATAAAAGAACGGAGTGATTGTTCAACTAGAAAGATCACTAGGAAGACCTCTGCAATGGTTTGTCTTTATGCTCCATGCGAATGAGTTACCTCCAAGACATTTGCTTCAGTTTTTAGGTGGTTCTATCCTAGGTCCTCGGGTTTTTTCTGGAGAAATTGGAGAAAAAAAATAGAAGGTTATGAGAGCCTACCTATTGCACCCATTGAAGTCAAATTACCCATTGCCTATTAGGAGGTTTTAAGTAGTGATCAGAATTATTTATGAGATCTGTTTGGTAATTTCTTCTGGAAATTTTACAGCTATTTATCACATAGATATTCAGGACCGCTGGCTCATGCTAGATGGCTTACTTGTGACAGATTACTTGGTTCATATGTTGCTACAAAAGTACCTTTAGAAAATCTAGACATCTTAGCTACTTTTGTGATAAAATTATATGCGCCTACTTGGTTTGACATAAAAATCAAGCCTTCTTGCTTGGATGGATGATTCAAAGCTTGGATGGTTTTTTAAACACGAATCAACGATCAAGATATTTGTCTAGAAATATTATAAATGTAATAGATCCAGTGATTCAGAGAAATTCTTTATATGCTCATCTGGAAAACCGGTTACTTTGCATGTTAAACGATGAAAACTAACTATTAGATAATTAGATCTAAGACGGATCTTAAAATCGAGAGGAGTCAATACTCCTGGAATTATAAGACAATGTACAATACCTGAACTGAATTGCATTATAAACAATTATGAGGACCTGGTTGACTGGCAAATCTTTAAGTTAATTAAATCGCCCATGTTAGCAAAAATTCCAAATTCAGAATTGAAGGAACTGATAAGAACAGTACCTGAGCTGGATTTAGAGAAGGTTTTTCCATGCCACAAACTGTCGAGGATGGTAAAACTAGTCACATATACATCGTTAATTGTTACAGGGACAGAAGCACGAGACGGTTTTGTAATGGCAAAGCTAAAATCCTGGGTAGTTTAGTATCTAACTATTTAAGTTATATAATGAATTAGTGAACGTCCGTGTAAAAAATTAGGAAATGATTTTTCGTCATTTTAGTGTACATGTAGGTATGTGTGTTGTGGCACCTGAAGATAAACTCATAGAGAGTCGAAGTATTGGGTAGTAAACAGTGTTTATAAATGGAAACTTTTTGTTACTAGCCCGTTTTAAATTTCCAAAAAAAATTAAAATATCTATTTTCGATCCACCCTAATATATATGTAGGTAAAATAATATATATATATATATATATATATATATATATATATATATATATATATATATATATATATATATATATATATATATATATATATATATATATATATAGATATATATATATATATATATATATATATATATATATATATATATATATATATATATATATATATATATATATATATATATATATATATATATATATATATATATATATATATATATATATATATATATATTAATTTGTCGGGGTTTGTTTTGTTTGGTATTTCCACTTGCCATTTTATAAAATATTTAATCACAAAGTAGAAATAAATAAATTATAAAATATCAATGTAACTTTAATAAGGCTTTGTCTTATTATGATTTCAATTGAAAATATAAATAATTTTAGCCAAGCACTTAACACAGTCGATGTTTCATCGACGACAGATAAAATAGAAATAAAATTTCCACAGGAAAACACCTGTATAAACTATTGTACAAAATGACCCTCCGACCATGAAAAAAAAATTGTAATTTTCGTATGACCCTGAGAATCGCACATTGTATTAGGAAATATATAGAATTATAGAATTTCTAAGAGGATTCTCACGTATCATTGACGAGGCCAACGTATCTTCAATATCTAGTAAACAATATCCAGTTGGGGTACAAAATTACCCCAGTTAGTATTAAGAAGGTTAAGAAAGAATAATTAACCATATTCATTCGATGCTTCGAAGACTGCGATCTGTCATTACTGTGAAAGGTGGATATACACATATTTGAACAATACGAAACCTTGTTTTTAAGCATTTTAAGAGTTTAACATTCAAGGTTATTTTTTTCTTAGGAAAAAATAAAGAAAGAGAAACAGATAATGTGGGTTGTGGATTTGGCGGTTGATCGAGCCATATAACCCATTGTGATTAATATTGGAAATTGTGATAGCGACAGTGAAGATGAAGTGGAAAGTGACTGAAAATAGTGATATTAGTAATTAAGTAAATGTAAATATTCGCACTACTTGTGATATAGGTAGTAATTTTTTTAGTAAACCAGCAGATTTTTTTCAATTTATCATCGTAGGATGACTTTCCTACGATGATAAATTTTGGTCCAAGAATGGGTACTGTACCATGATTTAAAAAAAATATCTCGTGGTTTGTTGCTATACAATAAAAGCGCTCAACACATTTCATCGAATTGCAAACTTACCCTTATGAGAAAACAAAAGCAAAATATCGCCACAGCAATAGACAATGCTCGTGAAATAGAAATTGAAATTTTTAATGCTATAGGGGTAAGGAAAACGACTAATTTTAGGGAGTCTGTAAGTAGAGGACATGACGATTCTACGGAATATTTAAATCGCGGGAATTTTAAAAGAACTAGGCACTTTTATTAATAAACATGACATTAATTTAAGAACATTTAAAAAAAAGATAATAGCGCTAGATCGGTTTTTTTCTGGAACATCTAAAACCATATAAAATGAATTAATTGACTCTGTTGCTTTCGTTGTAAATAAAAAAATTGAAGATGAAATTTCAAATTCTTTGTTTTTTCCCTGCAAGTTTATGAAACAATTGACAAAAATTGCCATTCACAATTATCGCCATTTTTCGTTATGTAAATGACTAACCTGTTGAGAGATTCATAGGATTTTATGATGAAAGTTGTGGACGTTCTGAAAAAAAACGGATGTGCCTCACCATCTTGCATGATCACGAGCCGCCACTGATCTTCACCGTCGTTGAGTGAGAAAATTATATTTCTTCACTCAATGCCTTCGTATATAATAGCCATCATTACCTGAAATTATTGAATAATGTATTGTTATATACATAGACGAATGTTTATAATATTAACACGAGTCTTAAGATGAGTCTCGTGTGTTAGTTTGGATAGTTGGGGCCCAAGACAAACCCGCCGCTGGCGCTGGCGGGACAAATAAATGCGAGCCGTATAAGTAGAACCTCGACCGGCGTCGACGAATTGAGCCGGCGGATGGTACATGGCGGCGGCAGCATCATTAGCGCTGAAACGGGGTGCCGCAGCATCAATCAGTCATCAGCTCGCTCCAGTGGAACTAGCGGTGAAAATTAATGATGGTGTAGGTACCTTGCCGGTTGCCTGTGCTCCGTGCTCCGTGTGATTAAATATTCCCCCCTCGCGCCACTTCATCACCACGCTGCTTCCCAAGTCGAGCGCGTAACCGAGTATTAATCATAGGATCGTGTTTTTGATGGGATTTCTCTTGTCAGGGATTTTAAGTTTGCGGAGGCTTCTAATGCTGTAACCCTAACTTCCTACACCTCATTCCAGGGCGAATCCTCGATATATAACCATTTATGCCACCATAAAAAATGACTCCGTGGGCAGTATTTGACGTACGGTACGTCCCGAACAATCTTGACATGCGTAACTCGATCTTGAAATTCGTATAAATAATTCGTTTAACCCTGGAATACTATCGTGTTTTTAATGTACATTATTACTATCGTGTCGTAAAATTTACGATAGTTCAAGAATAAATTATTGTCAAAAAAAACAAGCAAATTAAATGTTTCATTTTTAATAATCAAAAACTAATATGTATTCTCTATAATACAAATCAAAATTTATGTTCTGCACATATAGGACGTTTGCATTTATCGCAGTACATTATTCTCTTCTTTTTTGGACAAATGGCCCATAGGGTTCTTTTTCCTTTAGTAGGAGTATTTTCATTACTTGATGTGGCCTATGGGTTTAAAATATTATTGATAGATTTTTGTAGATGACGTGATAGGTATTTGTAATTTCCTCGATGCTCTATTAATGGTCTCACTAGTTAATGGCTAAGGTTATACAAAAACTGTTGTCTAGAACTGGTTATTTCTTTTCGAGCATTTGTATGGTTATATATAACATAACTATTGTTTCCACACATATTCAACATATTGTAAAAAATACACAAAAGCCTCATCTTGTTTTTAGATTGCAGCTCATATTGGCACACATCATATCAAAGGTATCAACGCCTCCCTTAGTTGAGTTGTAAAATTCAATGATTGAAGGTTTCTTAGATTAATCGGAAATTGAGGGCTGGTCGTACGTAGATGACAAGAGAAGAACGTTTTTGTTTCGTTTTGGTACATAGGATACAAGTCTTAAATCTTGGTCAAAACAAAACATTGATGTTTTAGTTTTGCGAGCTTAGCAGTTCCGGGGGAATTTCCCTTTTGTTTTTCCTTAGTGTACCAACAATCGTTAATTTATAAGGATCACTAAGCATGGCCAAATCTATTGATCTATTGATAAAGTCTTGGCCAAATCTATTGACGTAAACCAATTATCCATAGTGATGTTCCTATTGGAACCATAAATAGTTTTAGTCAATTTTTTGACATAGTAGGTACCAAAAGAATCTCCATCGGTTCTTGTACCCTTGCTCAAGTAAGGAGAAGCATCTATCCTATATTTCGAGCCGGTATCACAAACCATAACTATTTTGATGCCATACTTGGATGGATTATTTGGCATATTATACATCCCAAAAGGGCAGCGGCCACGAAATCCTAAAAGTTGTTCGTCTATTGTTAGGTACGAGCCAGGCTTGTAGTTTGGATTGCAGTTTAATATAAATTGATCCCAAATATTTCTTATAGGAGCAAAAGATGGATATAAAGATTTTAGCAAAGGCCTGGTTGTTTGATCGTCAAACCGCAAACAGTTTAAGAGGAACTGAAGACGTTCTTCACTCATAACAGACCTATATATACTTCCAGATATATTAGGATCAAACATCTGACGAACTTTTAAGCTCAGAAGATTAGTAAACGTATCGCTGCTAACTCTTGATTTTTAAAGCTTACTCGTTTGCGTATTATCCTCTCATTTCTATGGTAAACAATCGTTTCGGTTATTGAATCGTCAAAAAATAGTTTAAAAATATCAATCTCTGTATTTGCATTTTGACAATTGTTAAAATGTTACTTGGACCGGGTCTAACGTGTATAATATTTTTTGGTTTTCTTCCACGTCCCCTTGAAACCGAGCTCCATCTGTGTCCATTATTACCTTTTAAACGACGTCTTGGTGGTACAAGGATATGTAGATAGGTGTTTCTCACTTTGCTTAATGGTAAATCATCATCGCTTTCATCATTAGTATGGATGTTACATTCGTATAAATTATTAGAATTTGGCGTATCATGAGTTATCTATAATTCATTCATTTCGGCATCGACTATTTCATCATCTGTATATCACTAATCACCATTTCAACATATTCATCTTCTAAAGCATCAAGAAGTTCCTCTTCATTTTCACTGTCTGTTTTTTCAACGTTTTCGTTTCCACAAAAATCCTCATTTTCACTCCTTGAATCTTCATAATCATTACCCTTTGAATTATTTTTATCGTCTTCATTTAGAAGCTGTTCAAGTTCAGCATCTGTCAAATATTTTTTCAACTAATCGATGCCATTAGTAACACATGCTATCTAAAAAAAACTTTATTACACAAACAATGAAATAAACAATTTCATAATAATGAAAAACTTACGTTTACACTGTCAATTCGCAGATTTTACGACGAATTTTTAACGTCTGTGGCTTCTTGACATCAACTGAGGAAAACTCACAGACGCGGTAAAGTGGCACACGAATAATGGCGGATATTCCCGATTAAATTAATGCGACCGTCGTAATTTTGACGAGCCATAGAGGAGATGACCCTAAAAAATTTGAGTCCCTTTCGATCAAATTTGGCCGCTACCGCTGGCGCTGCAGTTTTTTTAAATTTTGAATAAAGTCGATTTTTCAGTAATTTAAAAGAAATTACATATCAGCTTCTATATAACTTGGAGACTTGTTTGAAGAGGCATTCTTCTCTGTAAACCCTCTACTATTAAGAAAAAAAATGGTCATTATTTACCCACAAGTCCGGCTTCACAGCAAGTTGCTAACTAAACCACGATTGCAGAGAAATTTTGCCTACAGTTTTCATCTACAGTTTTCGAAGTAGAGGGTTGATCAGCAGCTGATATTTTTTGTTCAGGTATAATCAAAAGAAATCTACCCACTTTTTACTTGATTGCTTCTATTTCGTTAAGTTATGGCCATCTAAAGCCGATCGATTTTTGAAAAATCATTCTTTTCAACAACAACAAACAAAAATAACCCTTTTCAACAACAAGCCACAATTTTCGGTTCCGGAATAAAAGTCATTTCCGAGTTACGAATTTATTCTTAAAATTCGACAGAAAAATAAAAGGATAACAAATAT
>CAXKVY010013104.1:0-22138 GCA_964058915.1 Tetropium fuscum
CACCCCTCAGGGGTCACAGCAACACCCCTCAGGGATCACACCCCAAGGGGTATCAAATGAGGTAATTCTGATTTTTTAGTAGACTAAATTTGCAACAAAATGAAGACAATTTGGTGCGATAGACCGATTAGTTTCTAAAATACAGCTGTTTTAAGATTTGCAAAATTTCCCAGAAAAAAGGAAATTTTAGTTTTTTTCGGTAATGTTGACCACTAATAACCCTTTTTAAGGCAAAAGTCATCATACACGTTATTAAAGTACACTAAATATGCAATTAAACAAGACCAATTTGTTCTATGTAGATTTTTCAAAATCTCTAATTTCTAAGTCTCGTTTTGTTGCAAATTTAGTGTACTTTAATAACGTATATGATGTCTTTTGCCATCAAATGGGTCCAAATGTCCGCTTTGGACATTGAAGAATTCCTTTTGTTGGAAATTTTATCTTTCAAACTGCATTGTGTTATTAGTCTATTTTATCTTAGAAACTATTTGGGCTACAGAGACCAAATTGTTTTCATTATGTTGCAAATCTAGTAACACAGGTCCTTGATGGTAAAAATTGACAAAAACTGAAAAAATTCCGAAAATGTAATGGTTTTTTATAGTTTTTAACAATGATCCGGAGGGCTTTCGATGTGGAAAACTTGGATTTGTATACTGCGGCCATTTGAAAATGCACGACTCTTATATCAGATTTCGTTATATTTGATCTTTGTAAAACTGACTTTGAAATTTGAGGTTTATGTGATGTGTCATTATGACATTCACAATTGTCTAATTATTACTTATCAAAATTAAAAAGTGTACCTATTATTATTCTATGTCTACTATGTCTACTATGTCTATTACCAGGTCTATTATAAATATTTTTAACAATCATCGACCATGCATTTTCAATTGGGTTTAGGTCGGGCGACTTTGAGGGCCAAGGTAGCACGTTTATGTTGTGTTCATTAATCCAGTTAGTTACAATTCTTGATGTATGAATTGAGCAATTATCTAGCTGGAAAATGGAAAATTCTGATACAACATAGTGACGGACGGCAGCATAATATTGTCCAATATGCGTATGTAACTCTGTCCGGTAAGGCGCTCTCCTCCAGCAAACACCGGGACCTAGGGAACTTATCCATGTCCAAACATTGATGGAAAACGTCCACTCCGGTCGGTAGGTTTAATATACCTCTCTTCATATCTCAAATTCTGAGGTCGGTAGACGCGGTTGGAACCATCATGACATGACTGAAAGACCTTTTCGTCGGAAAATATGACACTATTCCAAAAGTCGTCGGGCCTACCGACAAACTGGTTCACAAAATTAAGACGTTGTTCTTTATGCCTTGGCTCCAAAAATACCTTCTTTGCTGCCGCATAATTTCGTAACTCTGAACTCTTCACCCGCCGCCTTGCAGACCTCACAGATCCAGGAAACTCCGCTTCGAAACAGGCCGTCACTGCTGTTTCAAAGGGATTCGTTCTAAGATGGTCTAGGAGCTCTAGAACCTCTTGTCTTGCTCTAGAACCTCTTGTCTTGCTTGTGCTTATTTTACGACGCCCTCCGCCGTGGACGTAGCGAACCCTTCCTACTGCATTCCATTTTTGTTTGAGTTTGAATATACAACTCTTACTCACATTTAGCTCATCTGCAACTGCCTCTAATGACCAATCATTGTCAAGCAATGTAACAGCTCGCATTTTTTCAGGTTCAGTTAACCGCGGCATTTTCAAACTTGAAAACTAATAAAGTGGTTTGTAAATTACGGAGTTAATTACTGACATTTGTTTGAAGTTTCAAATAAGTGTCAAAATGAAATATAAAAAGATCACATTAGAATATCAAAAAAAATCGTGCACTTTCAAATGGCCGCCAGCGTACTACCACTTCATCACACATACAACATATAAAAAATCAGAACTACCCCATGTGATGCAAGGGAACATGTACCAATTCCATAGACTACTCTTCGCAGATTCGTATAGTATGCAGCAGCCAGGACTTGAAATCCGAAATAGGTTACGAATGAAGTTTAGGTTCTGACAAGGATCAGATTACTCGTCCAGTATCTAGGAAATTCTGACGTGGAGAAGGTGGGGTAGTAACAATTTTTAAATGTTCAGCTATTATCGGCCTTAAAAAGAATGTTTTCGACCTTGGAAAGGACCGCTCGAGCCGCTGTCTTGAATAATGGCCAGTAGTGTAAAACCAAAAGTTTTATTGTTTCGATGGCTTCATTTGTTGCCCAATATGACTATCCTAGGGGAATTGTGTTTAAGTGGTGGGGGGGGGGTAAAAATGTACCCCCAAAAGGGGTATTTTTGTGATTTTACGATTATATCGTAAATGGAAAATTTTCGTTTTAACTTCTGCTTTTTGGTAATATATAAACTAATCCATCTATCAATAAAGTGGTCCATACAAAACTTATAGAGGAAAAAATTCGGCGTTCGATGAGATCAAAAGTGAATATCGCAGGAGGTTGAGAAGGTTGTGGTAGTTGGTGCAACCATCACCATCAGCAAACATATATTTCTCAAAACGAATTTCTCGAAACCACCTTTTCTCTTCGAGAAATGACCCCTTCAAAAGTATTTGGTCCCAATAGCTTCAAACTGGCAGAGGCCATATTTCTCCACGCCATTAGTGGAGGTGACACAACAACACTCTTCAGGCAGGGTAAGAATAAAGTGATCAAGTTGTTTATCGAAAATAGATGTCTTCTTGAAGAAATCAACCCTCTACGGAGGTAGAGCAAGAGATAAGTTGCGAATCGACCTGGCATTCCTACCACGAACATCCGAAGCAAACCGCCAACATTGCTTGAGAACTTACCTATAAGTACAAATGTGGTTGGGAGACTAGATGGATCCGCTCCTCCGTGGATGGTAGGCTTCAAAGTTTGGGCTCGACCCCATTCCTACCTCCAAGGAACCAGCTCCACAGTCTCTTATCTCCACAATCTTCTGCAAATGAAACAAGGGGTATGCATGTGGTTGCGGGTGTCGGAAGGCTGTGATTAATTGCTCATCGATTTGTGCCAACTGAAAGGGGAACTCCTGCACTTCCTCCAACCAGATGCTGACGAAGACCTAGACTGCATATATGGGGCGACTAAAAATTACAGACTTTCAGGAGCCGAATAGCCCAACGAGATTCAAACGTCGACGTCTGTGAAATTTATGTACCTACCTATTTTTTGCCCTTTTCGTCTTCATATCTTTGACTAAAATTTTTGTTATTATGAAATATAATCATCACTAATTGATGCGTCTGGTCTCATCCAATATAGAATTTAATAGCCTATAACTTTTAATAGGACAATGTCTTTTACGAGATATAACCGTAAAACCGCAAAAATGTCCCTTTTGGAGGTATATTTAAAAAAAAATTAAAACGATAAAAATTTGAGCCGTTGAGAAATATCATCCTCTTTCGAGAGATTGCCTTTTCTCTAGATTTTCTTTGGCTTTATGGAAAGTGGTCGCAGTTTGAACTTGGGATGGAATAGTTTTATGGAACAAGCCACGGCTGACAAACCTTTCGCGAATTAGATATAATTTATAGGTACTTATCACTTCTGCTGGCTGTCGAAAAATGTAAGATGTCGAACCACAAAACCTGCTTTGTCACCTTTGATGAGCCGCTTTATGCAAAAATTGCAAAAACTCAAGAAATCGTCGCGGATAATACTAAATTCACAAATGTCATCGTGGGACTTGGAGGATTTCACCTACTCATGTATTTCATGGACTTGTACATAATTGCCGGAAGCTGTTTAAATAATTCTTCTCTGCTAATTACGCTGAGAATCGTGTAGAGAAAATGCTAGCTGATTACGCATAGGGTCGTGCAATTCGTGCACACATGTTATGTCATCTTGCTTCGGCACACGTGATTCTGGAATCCCTTGCCTTTACAGACAACGATCGTGCTGTGATCGAACAACTGATTGGGTATTTGATTAAATCGACGATTTTCTGATTTTCTATTATCTGCCGGCCCCATTCGTCACAGCGTTCCTCAGGTGCTTTTAAAAACTCGTATCTTTCACTCCTAATAAATCCATCCTATAAACGATATCACGCAGCGATAACTTTTCTTTTTTTTTGTTTATTTAAAAATGCAACTGTAATTTCTTCAGCACACAGAAAACATTGAGTTTTAAAATTAATAGTCGGATAATAGATCGACGTGATGTCGACTAATCTGGAATCTGGAATTTGTCCGGAGTGCGGATCAGAGATCCGCTGCACTTAGGCCCCATTAGGCCCCTTGTGCTTCCTCCGTGAGGGAAATGTCTCCCTAGGCCATCGACCAGCCCAATGTTGTACAAAGGGTGATGATGTTGCCCAGGGGCATTTCCCTCAAATTGGCCATAGAAGGCCAACGTTTTCCCAATATGGATTCTCTGGTCGATGATACGGCGGGACATTCGCAAAGTACATGCTCGATCGTTTCATCTTCTTGTTCACATCCTTTGCAGATGGGGGTGTCACTTTGTCTCATGTTATAGAGGTGTTTCTTTACCCGGCAGTGTCCGGTTAGGATTCCTGTAACAAATCGCAGTTTACCCTTGAACATTGCCAGATAGTTCCTCGCCGTCTCTTTGCTGGGATATCTCAAAATATTTCTGGCCAGCTGACAGCTACTTGTTTCATCCCATAACGTCTTAAATTTTTTGTGGGTGTTTTCCTTTATTAATTGGAGTTTCGCTGCAACTGGTAGTGTACTTGAAGGACCAGGCCCAAGGATACTTAGGCTGGCTGCCTTCTTGTCAGCTTCTATATTGCCGTTGCATTATGAGTGTCCTTTGACCCAGCACAGGCAGATGTTATTCATCTGACATGCTCTCACAAGTGCTTGGTGACATTCCCATGTTGATCCTTTAGTTATTTTATAATTTTTCAGGGCCAGTAGTGATTGTCTACTATCTGTGCAGATTCTTATTCTCTTGCCCGTTATTTCTCTGCGAGCAATCTCTTGTGCGGCTATGGTTATACCAGCGAGTTCTGTTTGTACTACACTGGAATTTTTATCCATAGTCGAGTTGCATCGGAGTCGCAGATTCCTGGAATAAATACCACAGCCTGTTCCATCCTTTTTCTTTGATCCGTCCGTGAACACATAGTTTACACCTTCAACGCCGGCCTCGTCTTCACCAGTAGTATGTATGGTAAGGTTTATCAAAGACAAGCCGAGGCGGAATACCAGCTGCACATGCCTGTAGAAAGGGTATCTTTCTGACAGCCTCAAACCACAGGCGGCTTCTGGTTTGGCCACAGCTTGCGTTTGGTAGTATGCCAACGGATTTGAGGCGAGTCATGGTAGTCAGAGCCACTTCTTCTAGATGTAGGTCTAGCGGTGGAAGACACAACATTATCTCCATTGCTCTCGTTGGTGTTGTTCGCATGGCTCCGGTTATGCTCAGACAGGCAACTCTTTGTACCTGGCATAGCTTGAGTTTTGCTGTTATTTGTTGACTCTTGGGCCACCAGACAACAGCTCCATAGGCCAACATTGGTCGATGTCGACTAATGAAATATTATCTACTAACTTATATTACGACACCTGCGGTTGTAAGAAAATGAATTTATAACGATACAAATCACTGTATGTATAATCTTACTGTAGTGTGGTAAAATTTTAAATATAAGTATAAATTGTTCTAGCTAAATATACCGTCAAAAATGGAGTTACCTACTGTTTTTTGGCGAAAATCTTTCCGCCGCTGTACTTCGTTGTACATTAGCCTAATAAAATGTAAGGAATTTTGTCTTCTCTAACTTTGTTGAACACATTTTCGTCGCTGGATCTAGCCACTTTTTAGTTACTAGTAACTAAAAAGTCTTTTTGGTGAAACAAGGAGATAAGTCATTATGACTTATCCCGTTTATGCATCAAACGTGTAACAGGGACGAAAAAGTTCCAATAACTTCACTGTTTGTGGATACAGGCAGCATGGTGACGTCATTATTACGTTCTTTTAAGGTGATATTAGGTCTAAGACGTCAAGTGACCAATATGAAGCCGAACATATGACGTCATTTAAATGTCGTCTTTAAAACGTCACTTTTTTCTCGTTATTCAGACATACCTTTTTTATCAATGTTACTAATCTTTAAGACGTCCTGAATTTGACGTCAACTTGACGTCATATTTTAAGCATAAGCCAGACAAAGACGAAAACAATAAAACATAAAATAAAGCTTCTATCTCAACCAGCGCTGCCAGATGTAGTATTATTTTCGAAATTTATGAAAATATGATAAATACTATCTTTTTACGTACTTCTTAACTATGAATTATGTATTATGGAAATTACGTCAAATAAACGTCAGTTAATGACGTCATTTGGCTGTGACTCTTTCTCGTCATTTTGACGTCTCTTTTGTAGTTCTTCTAACGTATTTATGTCCTAAAAACTGTCGAAACAAATACGTCATAATGACGACACCATACTGCCTTTTATCTTGTCCCATTTATGCACCAAACGGAAGGTCATTTATTATAGAAGTTTGTGGAATACATAAGCAGATGTCGCCTTATCCCCTTCCTGCACCACAGTACTCAATTACAAGATAAAAAATTACAGTGTGCGCGTGCTGATCGACCGCAAATAATCATGAATAAAATAATTCTCAAACACCTGCTATTTCGATAATATACCAACTTATCATAAATTCAATTATTTTTCGATATCACGCCATTGTTTATTCGGTAGGTACCTACCTTGAATTATACGAGCAGTCATGATATTTGATTACTGTAACAACGTTCAAGGCCATTTCCAAGTTAACTCTCCTAGCCCTTTTTACTCCAAACGGTTTTCCTACGCCCGCCATCACCAGCATTGACGATAATTATACTCTTACATTTACATTCAACATTAGCATAAACTTGAGGCAAAGTGTGGTAAGGAACTGATTGATACAAGTCACGATTGTTCCTCAACTGAAAAAACATTTCTTATTATGACCCGCATTTGGCTGTAGGTTGGTATTATGATGTAATTATATTTTAGTTAGACGGTTTGAATTATATAAAAAGACAATCACACCATATAACAAAATAGCTAGGGGCGATGTGGGTAATTACTATTGGAGATTACAATAACCTGGCTACTGAACGTAATCGTTGATTGAAGGATATGAATTCTTCAATCAACGACGCAATAGAAAATGTGCCCCATCACAAATGTTTTATCTGATTCCAGTCCCGGCAAAATATTATATCCTAATATAAAGCTCAAATATATTGTAAATAAGTTGAAGTTTATTATATTAGTATAAGTATAAGATCATAAAATATATCATATGAAATGTAAAATTCATTGAGCTAACCAAAGACAGGTAAATGTACGTAGCATACTAGTATAACAGATCACAAAGTGGTAAATGCTACAGCATTGCAATGGTTATTGAAGGTAACCTATATTGAAGAAATCATAATCAATAGATATAAGTATTAATCTACATAGTTGAATTTTAATATAATAATAAAAATGTTCAGCTTCAAGATCATAATCGCTAGTTAATCAGAGAAACATTCATAAATTAAATATGTTATATAAAGGGTCGGCCAATAAGCGCGCTCGATCTTTAAAATGAAATAAAGCAAGTTGTGTGAGAGGTATAAATGAAATTTATTTTTGTTTGAAAGAGTATTCGAAGGCATTATGTATGGAAAATAATATCGGTCAAATGTCCACCTCGGCTTCGCTGGGTGGCGCGCATACGAGAAGTCCAATTTTCAATGACTCTGGCGCACAAATCAGGCTGTATTTCATCGATGGCGTGGCGTATGTTGACTTTGAGGGCATCAGTGTTTTGTGGTTGGTTTGCGTAGACCTGTGATTTAAGAAAACCCCACAAGAAATAGTCTAGTGGGGTTAAATCGCACGATCTCGGTGGCCAGTTGATGTCGCCTCCGCGCGAGATAACCATTCCTCCGAAGCGCTCGTGCAGAAGATCCATTGTGGCGCGCGCTGTGTGGCTCGTAGCGCCGTCCTGCTGAAACCACATATCCTCGACATCCATATTGTCGATTTCATGCCAGAAAAAGTTCGTTATCATGGATCTGTATCGTTCGCCGTTTACCGTGATGGACACACCATCGTCGTTCTCGAAGAAATACGGCCCGATGATGCCTCCGGCCCAAAATCCACACCAAACAGTTACCTTTGCTGGGTGCATTGCGACCTGGTGGACCTCCTGTGGATTGTTCTCGGCCCAATAACGGCAATTCTGCTTGTTGACATTCCCATTTAACCAAAAATGTGCCTCATCGCTGAAGATGATTTTGCGACCAAAATCGGGGTCGACTTCCAACTGCTCTAAAGCCCAATCAGCGAAGATACGGCGCTGTCTATGGTCGTTTATTTTGAGCTCTTGTGTCAGCTGGATCTTGTACGGATGCATGCCCAAATCCAGATGCAAGATTCGGCGAAGTGATGTTTCCGAAAGGCGGAGTTCCTGTGCGCGACGTGAAATTGACTGTCGCGGATTTTCACGCACACTATCGCGCACAGCGGCGACATTCTGGGCAGATCGGACGTTTCGACGACGCGTCGGTGTTGGCTGATTGTTCACCGAACCGGTTGCCTCGAATTTGTTAATCAAACGACGGATAGTCGACTCAGCAGGACGATCAATTGCACCGTAAAATTGGCGGAGCGCGCGGAACGTTGCTCGAACCGATGAATGATTTTCGTAATAAGTTTTAACGATTTGCACATGTTGCTCGCGGCTGAATTGGTTCATGGTGATTTGTGAAGATACACTGAATAATAACAACTACGTTTGCCAACTCTACCACAAACAACATGGCCGCCATGAGCTGTCAAAGATCGAGCGTCCCTATTGGCGGACCCTTTATTAATCGAAATCTTTTCAATTTAGGGTGTATATATTAGATAAATATAAAATGTTATGATATTATATTAGAAATATAATATCAAATTAAGAAATTCACAAAAAATGGTCATTGGTTAAAAAATTGTTAACAGCACCTGTCATTGGTTAAAAAATTGTTAACAGCGAAAAAAAATGTAACCGGAAATGACTTACTCATCAAATTCCTTAGATACAGAAAACAAAGCCAAATTTAGTTGTTAATAGACCATCAAGGGGAAAGAAAGCCCTTTTCACAACTCCAGAGTAAACAATAAACTGACCCCTTGTAAATTATATATATATATTTCTATTTAAATTGCGCTAATCCAGCCAAGGAGGCTTTATTTAGTTATTTCTTCGAGTGCCTGTGTTTATGAAAATCAAATTCAGTGCACTTTAAGTAATATTGTGATCCAAAATTGATACATCTTGTATTCACTAACAACAGACCACACCATTATAGCAGTCGGACGTGACAAAATTCAACGTAACAAAATACGTAACTGTAACAATAAAACAATATATATATATATATATATATATATATATATATATATATATATATATATATATATATATATATATATATATATATATATATATATATATATATATATATATATATATATATATATATATATATATATATATATATATATATATATATATATATATATATATATATATATATATATATATTAAATCCTTCTCTCTTTTATGGGCGCCAGTTCTATGTACACTAATTTTTATTTTAATTGTGACGAATCACGTTAGTCATGAGCACTTAGACATGAGAGTCTTAGACTCCCTCCAATTAGGTCTATTATAATAAAATTTCTTTAAAATATTATTTGTAAGATGAAGTTACTGACTCAAAATAATGAATTTTATAGTATACAAAATTTTATTAAATTAATTAAATTTTAGTGATGCTCAAATTGTATTAGTTTTAAATTATTTCCTGAAATTTTCAAAAACAAGAAAGAAGAAGTTGATTGCATATGACTCTGTTTATTGACAGATATGGTTAATAAAAATAAACAAAATCTTAAAATCCTATTCCTATCCAGCGACAAAACCTACGTAACTTAAATCTATTACATGGGACCAAGTCCTCTGATACAATATTCCTTAATACTAGCAAATTTTGATTTTTTATTGCCTTGAAAAATATATTTATCTTTTTATCACCACGCACCAAACTTATCACCTTTTTGGTTTCACTGGTGCACGAACTAACAAATGCCGCTGAGCTCTGGTGGTGGTGTCATCTAGCGGGATGTCGCTGCACTGCTTCTGGAATGCTGACTGCCTTTGTTGGATCTCGCCTTGGGATTAATTTACTCTCAAATTTATTACGTACTGCTACTGTAGTTTTTAATATTCTATTACGTTAATTACTGTGAACGATTGCTTCCTTTTCTTGTTTGTTATTGATCGCAAATTTCGTCTATTAGGCTGGGACGCTACCAAGCCTTTCACTATTTACATGTAAAAACGACGAAAACACTTATTTATGCAGTTCTTTCTTCTTCTAGGCCATTTACACTGGTATTATTTCTTGTTTAGCACAAATTTACGAGTATTACTTTAAACTTACAATTATTTTCTCATAAATTTTCTTTAGATTCATGAGCGTGGCTGTTACTTCTTCGGACGCCTAGCTAGACTCTCAATAATGTTTGTAGTTTCTACGGATGTACCGTAATAAAAAACAAATGCGACTTCCTGATAACCTACTTCTTTCCTTGTTATGTTATTTTGATCTGGCCAATCAGATTGATTCATTGAATTTAATTTATTTAATTTCACTTAAAACTATTACACTTTGATTATCGTATATAATTTTGAATTCTAAATACTATCATACAGTTAAATTCACTATCTGTCGTGTAACTTCACTTTCTGTGTGACGCGTTGCCTCGGCATTTTGATCCTAGCTAAAGCTCTCGAACCCACTATTTACACTGATGCTTTTGCATTAATCCCTCAATTTAAACACAGTTTATTAGTGATTGATATTTTATAATTATTGTTATGACTTGTCTATTGTAATTTCACTTGAAACAGATTTTTGTGGCGATTAATTATTTAGTTATAACAATATTACGTTTTGACCAATGATGCGCGTATCTGATTGGCGTTCCGCTATACTCTGTTCGTTGGTCATAGGCACGTGTTTGCTTGCGCTTATACTATAGTATGTCCCTTAGTTGTAGGCTACTCAATTTAATTTAATTTTAATTTGTTGTATTTATTGAATTTGATAGCCGACTTAAATTCTGTATTTTCCGATTTTAAATCATAAATAAACGATTCTTGTAACAATTTGAATAAACCTTGTAAGTTAATAATTTTAAATCACCTTTAATATAATTAAATAAATATAAAAGCCGTCAGCTTGAAATAAAACTTAAAATCATTCAGAAATAATAACATTCATAAACAATAATATAGTAAGTATAAGTAAATCAGATATACATATAAAAAAATAGGTAATTATTGTAACATAATGTATTATTTGTAATCTTAATTCCCTTGTTTAGTAATTATTATTGACCGAATGTAGGTATACACATTTTTTTCTATGTACCTTATTACAATGTGTCATTTTTGTGAACATTTAGGTATTCCATGCTCATTCATACTTCTTGTAGTTTACTTTCTTTGGACATAATTTAATACCGGTTATTTCGTGATAAAATTTCAACCTTATCCGGTCGTTGGTGGATTGCATGTCATGCACTGTGAGGCAAACAAAGGAGATTTCCCATATAAATTGAAAGCATAATTTTGTATATGTAATGTATAGAGGAGGTAGTACAACTTACCCTCCGGGGTGTGTACTGGGCTGACGTTTGGTTATATAATTGTAGCTAGGTGTGGCCCTGTCTAGTGCCGTTGGTCTATTTAGAAAACGAATCGTCTTTGCATGTCCATGTCAAACATGACACCTTTGACCACTGTGGGCAGACATCCATTCTAATGAATGCATCAGGTATCTTCCCAATAATTAAAACATATTTTGTTGTGCTATTATTATTTCTTGGAGACAAATTACTTGAGACTCTGAATGTGATCAATGGAGATAAATTACTGGGAATAATTGTTTTTGTCACCATAATAAATATTTGTCATCGAACGAAATCCTCTGATTATAAAATTCAATCCCAGAAATTATTTTTTAAATCAGATTAGTAAGTGTCAAAATATATGTATACAAATTAGTACATTTTATATCCAAAATAAAGGAATAATCATCGTATCTTATGTCCAGTTAACCTATTTTCGGATTAATGCTATACTTTAAAATGTTCGTAGTATGTTTCAGAATCCCATCATACTTTTTCCTATTTTTTTTTTTCTATTTTTTGTAGAGTTCGTATTCTTAAATATAATTAAAATAATGACTGATAAAACCACACCCTATATTAAGTAGGCTGTTTCTATTAAGGTTGGCATTTTGTAGAATGGGAGGCAAATAGATGCATTTATTTTGGGTAACAATAAATACACTGCTGGCCAATAGGTTGGAATAATTCAAATTTTTAGGGTAAGTTTCGATACATATATCTTCTGAACGATATGGAATATCAAAATACGGATTTCAGGACGTTTTTGGAAATTTCATCGACAAAAACTGGTCTGAATATCAATTTTCCATTATGCTCAAAAAAGGAATATACGGGGGTGTAAACTAAACCCCTAAAAAAATCAAAATTTCATTCTTACCGAGAATTTAGGAAAACCAAAATCGAGTTAAATTTTTTATACCGGGGTAATCTATGGACCAATTCGAAAAAACAAATTTGGCCGATTTTTGATATCTCGCTTATTTTTGAATATACGGCGTTTTTATTGAAATTAGGACAATTTTTTGGAAATGTATCTCTTACTTTTTAAAAACAAAGTAAGTAATGGATTTTTTTCTTATTTTCAAGTAAGCTTACATGCCTCTAGCTGCCTCAGTAGCTAGAATTGACATTTCTTATACAGGGTGCCTGCGAAAACATTTAATAAGCATGTGTCACGAAAAATCTGTATATTTAAATAAACTGTGTGCAGAACCCTGTATGATTAAAATGAACGATAATTTTAAAATTTTAAAACTGTGAAGGGAAACCTTAGAAAAATATCTCGAAACGGTTTTTTATTTTTCTTGATCGGATGAGTATTATCATAATTTACAGTTTCGTTGTAATTACACGGTAAATCCCTATATAAAACATTTAAAAAACTTACGGTAGTAACGATTAGCTGGTGGGCTAAGTATTGTTATATTGGTGGGCTAAGTATTCGAGATATTTAAAAAACCACAACTTTGATTTGCGGTTTCCTAATTTTATTATTTATTTACATAATTTCTCCGAGTAAACAATGGCTTACTTACCAGCTTTAGTTTTCCAATTTGAATTTCAAATTTCAGCGAAGCGTTTTGAAATATGAATATAAGGGAGTATTGTAAACAAATACCGGAGATTATATTTGACATACCATTTCAAAATATAACTTGATAACTCGTAAGTGCTGTCGACTTTAGTACTCGTAATTGTTTTTTTATGGTTTCATTATATTTAACATTTTTAATGATCGCATTACTAATTGTACTATTACTATTAGTATACGTAAAGTAGATGTAAATCATGGGGTTTTGGTAAAATCCTCGGTAAAATCATAACACAAAGGCTTCTAATCCCGCTAATAATGTTCCTGTGCCGCTAAGATGGCCTCCAGTGTCTGGAGTTGAGTTTGCGCAGTTGACGCAGGAAGAAGGAAGTAAAAGAGAATATAAATTTCCATTTTTTTATAAAACCAATTGTGATTTTTTTTATGCTACGCCACTGAGTTCATAGAAGTGAGTACTGTCCAGAATCCAAAGACACTTTATTAACTTCCAAACACAACAAGGCACAACTGTTTACAATGATAAATTACTAACTTACTAATTACTAACACTTTTAATTACTTATTACTTGGTCTTGTTTCTAAGAGCGTTTAAACTAGACTGACTAATGTCGCGATCGGTTGGCCCTTATATTATACTATTTTCAATGTTCTGGAAAATTCTAGAAGCTTCTCGATTATTCCATACCATTCTAGATTGTTCTCACTTGTTCCATCCCATTCTAGTTTATATACAAGGCATCTCGAAGGGTTCTACGGGGGGTAGTCCACATGTTCATATACCGCAACTACTCGTATTCTAAATGGGGCCAGGGGTGTATCTCGGTTATAAGTCCTAGAGGGTTGAGACTTCGCCCTTGGGGGGTTGTATCTGGCACCCCCAGATGCGATGTTGCCACATCGTCGGGTGCGGTGTTGCCAGATTGTGCAGTTTTCCCTAGATCTAGGGATTTGTCAATATATCGTGCACAATCGCTTTTGACAATTCCGTAACAGTACCATAAAGAATTAAACACCTACTATTTAACACAGATACCAATGCATGTCACTAGCGAAAAGTGAACGTAACAAAAAGAGAATTATGACTTTAATCTTTCTAACTCGGTAGGAAAGGAATTCGTTATTTTTTATTCCTTATTGTTTCTTTCACAGCCATTTCAGGTCTCTTAACATACCCCCGTAACGCCTTTGTTGTATATCTAAAGAAAATAGTAATTTTGTCCTATCATCAACCCCATCCCGGGACACACCGTACATACAAAAAACACAATAAAGGGCATGTTGTTTAATATCCGGTAGTAGATCCATTTAATCTATATATTACCGCACAACAATAACGGAAATTGATACTGAAATATTAGAAGGCCAGGAAACCAGATAGGTCTCCACCATGTATTATTATATATATATATATATATATATATATATATATATATATATCGTTTTTATTCTTTCTTTCGAACAGGTATTAATTACCACAAGGCACTGCAAAGGAAACGCCCGGATAATAAAAACATGATCCGTATAAATGAAATTTTATAAATAATTTATAAAAATAAAGAAATGCTGGATTGTGTCTTCGAGAGCAATAACTATAATATCCGCAAGCTAAGTACCATATAAAATTTTATCGTGTGGCCTTTTTACGATTATAAGTACGACGAGAACGTGCCGCAGACAAAGGGCTGGCTGGTTGAGGTGTCGTATTCTATTGTTCTTTCCATTGTGTCGTGTCTACCAAAATTTTGTTCACATTATTTAGAACAACATCAATGTGTTTCAAGTATCTTGTTCTATATAATTTTCTAAATATAGTCCGAGCATCTTAAAATCGATATCCTGTTTTTATATTTTTTAAATATCGAGAATAATGGTACTTAAGTACTATGTAGATATTATAGGTAGGTATATCAGGTCATCATAAAGCAAGGGATATATTTCGGCTTATTATAGGTATATTGTTTTAACAAATTAAGCTAATAATAAAAAATAGCGAAGAGAAATTTAATTGTTCAAACTATCATAATCAATAGATATAAGTATTAAACTAGTTGAATTTAAATATAATAATAAAAATGTTAGGCTTCGAGATTATAATGGATAGCCAATCAGAGAAAAGTTCATATTTTAAATAGTTTATTAAAACATATACATCAAAATCTTTTTAATTTAAGATATGTATTTAAGGGGTGTATATAAGATATATATATATATATATATATATATATATATATATATATATATATATATATATATATATATATATATATATATATATATATATATATATATATATATATATATATATATATATATATATATATATATATATATATATATATATATATATATATATATATATATATATATATATATATATATATATATATATATATATATATATATATATATATATATATATATATATATATATATATATATATATATATATATATATATATATATATATATATATATATATATATATATATATATATATATATATATATATATATATATATATATATATATATATACATATATATATATATATATATATATATATATATATATATATATATATATATATATATATATATATATATATATATTGTGAAAAGTAATCTTGGGTTTGTAGCATTTCATTACATAGAGAAATAAGCAAATAGACGAATAATAAGGAAGATACACTTGCCAGTCCTATATCTGGACATACATACGGAAACGAACCACTTAGAAGTTGTACAAGTTCTTTCACCTTCATTGAGGATCTTCAGACCGGTGTACGAACTATTTCATTGATCATTTATACTTGAATTTAAAATATTTATACTCCTTTGTACAACTTCTAAGCGGTTCGTTTCCGTGTGTATGTCCAGATGTAGGACTGGTACTATTATTCGTCTATTTGCTTATTTCTCTATGTAATGAAATGCTACAAACCCAAGATTACTTTTCACAAAACAAATATGAATAGAAAAGAACCTCAAAGCTAATACTGTTTATGGGTTAAATATTGTTAATATCGAAAAACGAAATGTAACAGGATATGATTTACTTACATAATACATAATACATAATTCGTTAGATACCTAAAACAATTCCAATGTTAGTTATTATACCGTTGTAGAGGCAAATACACGCTTCTGTGTAAAATCCAGTATAATAATTCAGAGAAGTGTTAAATTATACATAAAGTAATAACCAATGAGTGGAGCCAAAGCGCGTAAATTTGTGGACTCTATAGTATAAACAATTCATTAATTTTAAGTTCTTGGTTGTAAATAAGTTGTAAATAGGCAATCAAGGGGAAAGTACGCACTTTTCACAACTCAGTGTAAACAATACACAAAACCCCTTCTAAACTATATAATTTCTATTTAAATGGTGATAGTCCGACTAAGAAGGCTTTTTATATAGTTATTTCTTCGATATCCAGTGTTTTAAAAAATGAAATTCAGTTCACTTTAGCTAATATTGTGAAAAAGTGATACATCTTGTATTCTCGAATCAAGTCTAAGAATACAAGTAATAAGGATCGTAAGGACACACGTAATAAGGATAATGAAGATCAAATCGTAAATATTAACGATTATTGTTACAAATTTTGAAAACATTGTAAATGAACAATTTTAAACATATTTCGTATAATTAAACAAATATAAAAGCCATCAGCTTAAAATAATTTCAAAGTAAATATAAATCAATTATAAGATCATAAATGTAGCTTCGTTTGAACCTCACCTTGAGAGTTGAGGTAGTAAAGTCTCACATGTTCATTTAAATTCATATATAATTCAAAAATATAAATTATCTCTATCATACTCTCTATCTCTTTATCTCAAGTGGTACTACTATATTACATTCAACAATATATTCAAACAGATAAAAGAAATACCATAAGAGGAAGGATTCCCTTTATAAGGAAAATAATATAACACTATTGGCGCCAACGTGGGGCTCTATAAAAGAAGCGAATAAAGAAGTATAAATTGGGCCTAAGAAGTGGGAATACAATTGAAAGAAAAGATTAAGACGATACTAGCACATAAGGAGGAGAAGAAAACTTACCTGGAGCAAGCGTAAGCGAACACAAGTGAATCCAACAGAGATTAACAACATAATGTTAGTGTTCCAAGAAATGGAAACAAAGAGGGAATAACAAAGATAAAAAGACATCAGACAAAGAGAACAGGAGAGACAAGAAAAAGTAAGATAAAGAGAACAGCAAAGACAAGAATAAAATAAACAAGGGAACATCAAAGAAGATATGGATATAATACAAAGAAAGGAAGAGCAGGAAGAACTATGCAGACAAAAATAATCTAAAAGACGACAGAGTAGAGAAAGGTAACAACAAACAAAAGAAGAGCGAGAAGAATTAAGAAGACAAGTAGAATTACAAGAACAACAGAACAAAGAGACACATAATTAAAAGAAGTCATAAAGCAAAACACATACCCACACCCACGACCTATTCCTATTCCTCCACACTATTCCACCCGCCTGGAGCAAAACAAAAGGGTCAAATCGGTGTTGTCTGGTGATTATGGAATATGTCCGCCATTACCGATCCAAATGTCAAATTGACCTTTTAAATGTTCCGAAATATCAAAAGCACCGTGTAGGGCGCTCCGTCCTGCGAAATTGTTAGATATCGTTTCTCAGCAGAGCACCACCACCGGTTTGTGGGTTTACAAAATATATGGAGCTTCGAATTATTTTTTATTTGAACAACTTTTGGCTGTCTTTGATTTTTTGCTGCTGTGGGAAACAACGATTCATCTGGCCATGTTATACGTGTATGTTTAAAAACTTACGCTTTTCATCCAGTCTTTGGAAATATGCACTCCACAAGGCAAATTAAATAGTTAGTTACAAAAATTTCACACGTAAATTAATATGTACTTATTGGTAATATTAATTATTATTGTAATTATGAAACGTTTATATTGTTTATTTATTTCAATCATCACGAAATTTATAAAAATTTAAATTGAGCCAAAATATCTTATATAAAAAAACACATATCTTAATTACACAGAAGGGGGCCGCAAAATGTAATTTCGCCCAGGGAGAAAAATAGCTACAGCTTTTGTTGAAAAGTTTGTTGTAGTGTGCCACAAACAAACTAAAACTCTAGCACGTTGACCCTAGATAACAATTTAAATTTAACCCAATTAAGCTTCTGTACGCTGCATAAGTAAGACGTAAGACACATGGCCGAGCTCCCGAATTTTATATGAGTAAATATGTAGTAGGTAATAATCAATAACTCGAAATTGACTACTACGAAATTGAGCAAATCAAGTACTTGTGCAAATTGTCGCTCTCGATTGGTTCACGAGTTAGTTTCCATCATACTCGTAAATCATAAATGAGCCTAATGACTCATAAACTCAATAAATTTGTTTATATTTATTGACAGATTTTAAATTAGTCTATATAAACTAATATAGTTGTGTAATAAAAAAACAGCCGGTTATGTCCAAGGTTACGCAACTTAATTGATATGTTTATCTAGTGATCCGTGTCAAATTATCTCGCCATATTTATAAGGAATGTTTAGTACAGTAATTTGTTGTAAAATTCTTAACAAACAAATTAAATAATGTTCTATACATATACCATCATTACTCGTAGAAGTTTATAAAATTTCAAAAATTCGCACCTTCAACAAATGCTAATATCTTTGACATATTAACATTTGCATTTCTGATTGACTATTGTTTATCCCACACAAAAAATTCTAGTCCATATTTGTGCTTCCATAGCAAATATCGTGGTGGAAAGCTGTAATACAGAAACCATAATACAGAAACAGAAACCATGCCATGTCTGAAAAACATATATAACAAGTGGACCCCGTCATGTAAAAGGGAAATAAGCAGCAACATTGATGTTTTTATTTGTTTTTCGTACCATAATCATTTTTTTCACTTTTATGGTTTAGTCGCTATAACTTTTTATAGCGCGCGGAATTTAAAAATTCCGGTAATTTTAAAATTTTCCACGATCTTTTTTCTCGCTCTGTATAATACAGATGCACTTTATTTCTTGAAAAACGTAAAGTCGAAGAAACACTGTTTCAATGGCTGGGCAGTTTATCCAAATCGGTTGAGTATTTTTTGCAGAACATCAATTTGACAATGGAAGAAAAGAATCGATATGCCACTTTTGACCAGTTAATTAATTTTTGCAATTTTTAAATAAACTTCTAGAAAACTATATCTGTAGTTATTAGTAATAATAACACTTCCAGGAATTATTTTGTCAAATTATATAGGACAAATGAATGCACCTAAAGTATAAATAAATACTGCTTTGTTTCTGGATGGCGATTTAACGGCCGCTTGATATCAGCCGGAGTTACCAGAATTTTTCAATTCCACGAGTTATAAAAAAATCAGCACCTAAAAGTGACAATAACGATTATAACGAAACCATAACGGGCCTTTTGTCTACATTTTATTCGCTGCATGTCATATGAAATTCGAAAAACAAAAAAGTGTTTCGATTGGTGAAAATTTGCCTGCGTAATTTCTGAACTGCTAAAGTTATCGATGTTTTAAGAATATTTAAAAAAAAATACAACAATTTTATACTTCGAAAAAAGCGCCAAAGTGGGTGTTTTCTGGGAGTCATTAGAAAGGCATTAGAAGGAATATTTTTTCTGTTATTTTATTTCAAGATGTCAGAGTTTATAAATCCGAGTTTTAACTCCCAATGATATAACTCAAAAAAAAATTAAATTGCAAGTATAAAAACGGAAAATTCCTCGATATTACTCTTATTTTTTATTTTTGTCATAATTTTTAAATAAAATTTTAAAAAATCCGAGTTTAACTCGAAATTTTGAAAGTTTGAGATAACTCCAAAAAAAATAAATTCCGATTTATAATAACGCAACATTTTAAAATCCAAGATTTTATTCTTATTTTTTATTTTTATCTTGGAATTAAAAAATCCGAGTTATGTCGGAATTTTAATCAAAATCCCTAGTTATAACTCGGAATATTAAAATTCTGCATTATAACTCAGAATTTTAAAATTCTAATGTCGGAATTTTTTAATGAAATTTAAAAAATATTCTCAAAATATCTCAAAAAAATATTATAATAGGTAACCCAAGTTATAATAGGTAACCCAAAATTGTAAAATTCCAAGATTTTCTTTTTTCATTTTTTATTTATATTATATTTTATTTATTTTTTATTTTTATAACTTGGATTTAAAAAAATCCGAATTTTGACGCAATTTTAATTAAAAATTCCGTGTTATGTCAGAATTGAAAATTTTAATTTTCAAATTTTAAAATTCTGCGTGAAAAGTCGAAATTTAAAAATTCCAAATTCGAATTTTGAAATAAAAATTTAATATTCTGCATTATGACTCGAAATTTTAAAATTCCGAGATATAACCAAAAAATTTTATGTAAAATTCAGTCATAGCTTTAAAATTCCGATGTAAATCTTCGTTATTGTAACTCAGATTTAAGAAAATCCGAGTTATAAGAAGGATTTTTAATAATGTCTAACCTAACTCGGAATTTTACATAAAATTTGTGAGGTACCTCGGAATTTTAAAATTCCGAGTTATAACTCGGAATTTTAAAATTCTGCGTGATAAATCGAAATTTAAAAATTCTAAATCCGAATTTTGCAATAAAAATTTAATAGTCTGCATTATGACTCGGATTTTTAAAATTCCGAGTTTGATGTAAAATTCAGTTAACGGAATTTTGAAATAAAATTCCGACAAAAATAGGATTTTTAAAATTTCGTATTCTCGTATAATTAGAAATAAATAGAGGTACGTCCATTTAACAAAATCTGAAAATGTTCCTTGTTATTATTGTTAGTTATTTGATAGTCATGGATAAAGTATAGTATTCTACTCGCATATAACAGGTTATTATTCACTTGGGCGAACTTCGCGTCCGTGAATAATATCCATTGTTAGATGTTCCTTGAATAATGTACTTATTATTTCATTTGTTATAAGCTTCATAATTAGAGTATATTTTTCTTCTTAACGGTAATATCCCTGGTAATATGTAGTGTTTGTACAAAATTGAGATTTTTTTAAATTCATTAACATTATTTTTATTTTTTTTCCTATCTGTAAAAGATTTATATAAAAAAATTTTAAAATCAACCGCCATTTTTTAATTTGGCGGGCGTATCTAGTACGGCTTCGATTTTATACAACTTGTAGTACCTATAATATTATTCATTAAGTTAAGATGGTACCTGCAACACCAAATTCCGTGCTTGTATTATTTTTTTCCAGGTTCGTTTATTAAGGCTCATTTTTATTGCATTATAAGCAATAATTTTAAAAGGGGCAATAATGTATGCAGTATTGTTGATAAATTTGCTATCGTCCTTGTCGGAGACGCCCACAATAAAAAATAGTCTATTATTGACCTTATCTATTATTTTAACATTATTTTAATGATATTTTAAATACATATTTCGATAAATATGTAAATTGTTATTTGAAATGTTAACATCTCAACGTTTTGTACGCAATATTAATTCAAATAACAACCGATCATTTACAATTTTCGAAAGAACTTGCGTGACTGACGCAATAGAAAATTGCTGCAATATCAAAAACGTTTATTTGGAAATCTCCGTGCATCGCATCCCACTGTGTTTCATTATTTCAATAAAAACCGAGATAAAAACAGTTCGTCAAGGATGAGGACTGAATAGAGACTTGATGAGTAGGAATGCCTATTTTTACAGACAACAAAACATGCGTTATTGATACTAATATGTGTACATGGAACAGATGTTTATGTATCGCCTGTTGCGACGTCTTCTCATGTTTATTAC